>JAJOOR010007140.1:0-34874 GCA_036250505.1 Solanum acaule | reverse complement strand
GGTTTGAGGAGGGTAGAATGTACACCTTACCCCTACCTTGGGAGGTAGAGAGGTTGTTTCGATAGACCCTCGGCTCAAGAGAAAAAAAATTCAAAGCAGTCGGAAAAAAATGAATTAATAAGAGTGAGGTAGTCATGACAAAATACTATAGAAAGCATGTCAAATCATTTTAACAAAAACGAAATGTAACCACAACAAAATAATATGAGAATCGAGGTGTGCAAGAAACAACAGGTAATAAAATACATCGAAGGACAAAACTCCTAGTACAACTAAATTACTAGTATGGAAAGATAAGCGAGACAATGCTCTACTACCTACCAATCTTCCATCCTAATTTGTTTCCTCCACAACCTCCTATCTAAGGTCATATCCTCGGTAGACTGAAATTTTTGCCTTGAATTGTGGTGGAAATGACTACAGCAACAAGTAATTAACACCCAAAGTCCCAACTACGAAACCTGTTGTGCTATTCCTATTAAAACAAAATTAGTTCTAGCACTTCTACTAATAAGCTAAGTTATTCCAACGATCTTGAGCAACAAGTTACAGAGTATTACAAGTCTTTCTTCTCATATGATCTTAAATTTCTCTTATCGGATACTCAATCTTAGTAGACTTGGTTCTTGAGCACCACATCTTGATTGAATTTTTCCTGCTCATGTGATTTAAATTGTCTTAGTTTAACTTTGTTTTACACCACTGTAAAGAAGTGGGATGGATCTCTATCTTTGTCGTCTTTCATGTTCCCTTGATTCAATACCTTTTAAAGGTAAAAATGTCTAGAAATTGTTTGCCTGAAGTCTTACAAAAGTATGCATGATATCGTGTTCTAACTTTTACCTGTAACTTCTACATTACATATCTAAAAGTTCCAACAATTAACCGAACAGTATGATACTGAAGAGAATCAAAGATGATGGGATGGTTTTGAAAAGTCTGATTTTGGTTATACAAAATACTACAACATACCCAGTGTAATCCCACAAGTGGGCTCTAGGGATGGTGGGGTAGTGTGTACGTAAATCTGACCCCTAACTTGGAAGGAGGTTATGCAAAATAAAATAACCAAAAAATTGATATGGTATAAATTTCCATAGTCTATCAATTTATTGTAACTGGTTCTACATAGTCTTAACTCTGAAACCGTACCATTGATAACCCTACCCTGAATAAAGCCATTCCACTTAAAAGTAAAGCCGAAGAGGTTTTGCATACAAAAAGACCATGATCACCATTGAGCAAAACCCATAAAAAGGGGAAAAAGATTACCATTGAGAAACAACATTCTCGTGTCAGGGTGAGAGGCTACACACTGCAGAATAAAATGGGAGGAAAGAGAGTCATTAGTTGGATATTTGACCCACATAAGAATTAGATGAAGAATTATAGTGATTACAATTCCTTAAAGCACATGTATGAAAATATTTGACACTTGAAAGTAATCTAAGATATGCCACGTGTTCCAAGTATTAATAGTAATTGAAAGAAGTTTGCTCTTTTCTCTAAACAAGAAATGCAAAAGCTACCATAAATAGGATTTGAACAATATGCAACACGCAACTGGATTAATGTGAGTCCCCCAGTGTGCTCTTCTCCTTCCTCCCTCTCCTCTTGATACATAAAACCCCCAAACAAATCCAATTTCTACATCCTACTGCTGACCAAATAATCCTAATGGAGAACGGAAAAAGCTTTTTCGGTTAACAAAAATCTATTACTTATCATGATGGAACATTACATGACAGTTGATAATTGATACTACTCATTACTTTACAAATTGTTGATGAGAGATGAGTAATGAAAACAGCACAAGGAATCAACTAAAAGAATTCCATCGGGAAAAGAAATTTCTATACCTGAAGAAGTGCTAAAGCATTGCAAACTCTGTTCGATTGTGCTGGAGTCAAGTTTGGCGGTGATAAAACAGGGTAGATGGAAACTATCTCCTGCAAGCATGTAATGCATGTAAACTTACAGCACAAAGGAAAACAAATACAGAGAAACAGTTGTCAAGTTCCAAGAAAAACTTTAGGAACTAGCCCCCAAGGTCCAGCTCCAGTGGCAAAAGGTGGAGGATTTGTGGCTTAGGTCGCAAGTTCAAGCCCCACACCACGCAAAGCGAAGCCCGGTATTTAAGTAGAGAAGGGTAGAGGGGGGGCCATTATCCACCGAGTTTAGCTGTGATTGGTCCAAAGGGGGGCCCATTATCCACCGAGTTTAGAAGGTTGTGATTGGTCCAAAGGGTGGGTGACAGACGGATTTCTCGGTTATCAAAAAAAAAAAAAACTTTAAGAATTAGAATTCAAACGATTGGGATCCATTTTCTATTATAATGAGTAGCTCACTTTCACTGTTAAGATAGAACAAATCTGTCAAGGCGAGAAATAGCCAGGTCGTTACTTCTCTGTAGGACCTCAGGAAAGTCATTGTCCATCAAGTTAGACTACGCTTCAATTTTAACCTTTCTCTTTGGCATATCCTAATTTGTGTTATTCAGCACGCAGCAGATTTGAAGTATCTTCGTAGCTGGAGCTTTAGGATGTCGAAAGTGTTGGATACTCAACAAAGATGAGACTGTGTGCACGTGAATGAAGCTCATTTCTTGTCATTTATCTCAGACAATCAAGGAAAAAGCATCAAGATAATCATTTAGTACTTTCACCATACACACATTCCAGTTTTCACCATACCATCTTTTCCGTTCCTTTTCTCTCCCACCAACAAGAAGGTAATCCAATTCAGTATTCACAGAACTGTCACTCATTATCCAGTTTCCTTCACTAAAATAAGCAAAATGCCATCAGCTGAGTACAAATTACAGGAGCGAAAGAACCAGTGAGAGCAATCTCGTCCCCCCCCCCCCCCAACACACACAAACCCACCCCGCCACTCCAAAACTTCACAAACCTCTTTTATCATCACAAGATTTCACATAAGCTATCAGTTTTTACCATCCATTATTTTTCACTTTATCCATAAAGCAAAAGATACAAAAGGAAGTTCTACTCCTGAATTTCAGCTTAAATTAATTGATAACAGCTTTCCAGAATGGCATTCTAAATCACTCCGCCACTATTTCACCCCTTCATTTTATTTCCTATGATTTTAGCTCATTCTTTTGTTCAGAAAGTATCAAGCCAGGCTTCGGTCTGTAACAAGGCCATTCAGATGTTTCACCGAGTCCTTCCTTTTAATTCTCACAAAAGTGTAAATCACCACCAATTTAACAGTAAGGCACAAGAAATCTTGTTCAGACAAATGGAGGAATATGGCAGTGTAACAGTATAAGTTGGTATAATCTGAAGAACTAGAATGAAACACTTCAAAGATTACCTGTAAGAGCGCAGCAATAGTACCAAACGAGTTCCATAGTAATGGGGCTAAGTCCTGGAATAATTCCCTCTTCTGGAAAAGGAAAACAAGATTAACAATTTTCTCTTTAAAGGGCAATATCAGAATAGAAAAAGAAAACAGAAGATTATCAAGCACAAAACGTCAAACATTTCTCATATTGCACAAAAATATATGTAGATGGATAAAGAGAGATTAAAAAAATAAATCACTGGGGCAAATACTAAATTATTCGCTGATAATATTGGATGAAAGAAGAAATTAGTGATTATTCTCCACCATTATATATTGCAATCACCAGTGTTCATGGAAGGAAGAATATTCTGTGCATGTAAGCACGTCTTCAGTCATTAACTACAAGTATGAAGGAAGAATTTATATGGTAGATTCCACCAACAAAAGGTTTCAGCAATCCAAAATTTCCCAATTAGCTTATGGAAAGCTGTAATTTTCCATGTCTGACCAGACAAGCCTACAAAGGAAGGGTTTTAATTTATGTAGTTGGTGCATAGATTTGCTCATGGAAAGCTGTAACTTTCCATGTCTGAGCAAATAAACCTACAAAGGAAGGGTTTTAATTTATGTAGCTGGTGCTATCTATTCGAAGAAATTCTGAAACTATTATTCTTACATTGCAAACATGTTTTGATTTGGTGCATGTTCCTGAACCTACATGGAATTCAGGGGGTAATGCCAGAATTTAAACAAGCATTGTGCAGATGGCAGGACTAGAAGATAAGGAAGAAACAGAAGCTGATAATGAAGACCATCCCTTTATGCATTCTGTGGACTGTTTGGTCAGACAGAAACAGTAGAAGCTTTGAGGGAAAGAAGGAAATGCTGCTTTTTGTGATGTATAGATGTATCCAATATCTAAAACTATGGTCTAAACCTTCTATTAATGATGTTGTATCATGCTGAATTTCTTGGAATCCTTACTGTTATGAAGGGATAAAATCCAGAAAACTTTTGTAAAACCCAGTACATCTTGGTACTGAAGACTAATATAAAAGATTATTCTTATTTGTCAAAAAAAATTCCGTTTATTGCCTTCCTTTCTCACTGAATCAGAACTCCTCAACAGATAGAAAATATAGGTAAGCTAACATGGCAATTCTAACTTATATATATATATATATACACACACACACACATAAAACAGGTAGCACACCTAACAATTTATATATGTTCCTATCACAAAAGCAACAGATAAATCCCCAAAGATGATAAATCTAGGGAAGGTAATGAAACACTAATGAGATCTAGAGATTTGAACAACCAAAACAGGTAGCTTTAGACTCAACGCGATACAAAAAGTAGCAAAGACACAAAGTAGTCAACTATAAACAGCAATACATTAAGTAGGATACTTTAGCTAGTTAGCCCCGAGCTAATCTTCTATTAACCAAAGGAGATATGGAGTCCAATTTTGAGAGAATAACTACAGTCAAAGGAGCTACAAATGTTAGCACAGGGCATAGGCTCAAATAGTGGTGCACATTCTTAACCAACTTTTAAGGGTTTCTCTCACTGTAGAAAAGATTAGAGTTTTAGAAACAAGATATAAAAGCTCACACACCAAACCTAAATTGCTTTCATTAGCATTATTCCCCTTCCCAGTGCTAGAACCCTAAAATAAAATAAAATCCCTCATATTTCCAAAATTAAACTGTCTGACTAACAACCATCCTAAATAGTTTTCAGAAGCCTATTACATCCGTTCACTCAATTCTTAATTTTTGACACCGCTTTCCCCCTTTAGGCAAACGTTGTTGAGCTTGTTGCAGATGGGACAAGCCAGGTAATTGAACAACCAAAAAAGGTAGCTTTAGACTCTACGTGATACAAGTAGCGAAGATACAAAGTACTCAACCATAAACAGCAAAACATTAACTAAGTGGAATACTTTAGCTAGTTAGCCCCTTATTCAAGCTTATCTTTCAATCAACCAATTGGAGATTTGGGAGCCCAGTTACAAGAGAATGGCTACAGCCATAGGAGCTACAAGTGTTAGCACAGGCTCAAATAACGGTGCACATTCTTAACAAGCTTTTAAGGGTTTTTCTCACTGTAGAAAAGAATAGAGTTCTAGAAACAAGGTATAAAAGCTCACACACCAAAACCTAAATTGCTTTCATTAGCATTATTCCCATTACCAATGCTGGAACCCTACAATAAAAAATCCCTCATATTTCCAAAATTAAACTGTCTGACTAACAACCATCCTAAATAGTTTTCAGAAACCTACTATATCCATTCACTCAATTCTTAATTTTTGACCCTGCTTTCCCCCTTTTGGCAAAACTTGTTGAGCGTGTAGCCGATTGGACAAGCCAGGTAATTTGAACAACCAAAACATGTAGCTTTATACTCCACATGATACAAAAAGTACAAAGACACAAAGCAGTCAACCATAAACAGCAATCATTAAGTAACTTTAGCTAGCTAGCCCCTTATTCAAGCTAATCTTCAATCAACCAATAGGAGATTCGGGAGCCCAATTTTGAGAAAATGGTTACAGTCAAAGGAGCTACAGCTGTGCACATTTTTAACCAACTTTTAAGGGTCTCTGTCACTGTAGAAATGATATTAGTTCTAGAAACAAGCTATAAAAGCTCACACACCAAAACCTAAATTGCTTTCATTAGTATCATTCCCTTATCCAGTGCTGGAACCCTAAAACAAAAACCATCCTAAATAGTTTTCAGAAACCTACTATATCCATTCACTCAATTCTCAATTTTTGACCCCCTTGCCCTCTTTAGGCTAAACTTGTTGATCACATTTCCAACTACTCTTTAGGCTAAACTTGTTGATCACATTTCCAACTACTCTTTAGGCTAAACTTGTTGATCACATTTTCAACTACACAAGCTAGGCGAAAAATTCAATACCATCCACCTGATCACATTTCCAACTACACAAGCTAGGGGGAAAATTCAATACCATCCACCTCCAACACTTATATTGTAAAAATCGCCCGGATGAAAAAATTGACCATCTTTGAACTTTAACCCCGGGCTTACCCCATTTCCGCAAAACTTCATAAAAAGCTTAACACCACCCCACCTCCGAGACAATTCTTGTAAATCACACAGATCAAATTGATTAATCTACCATAAAACCCTGCTACAGCAAACAAAAACACTTATATATGAGCAATTCACAGTTCTCCGAAATTCGAAAAAAATAAAATCCAGTAGAAAATTAGGTCAAATTTATATACCTTAGAGAGTTCAAGAAGAGCATTTTCTCTAAGATCGGGATTGCTGAGTTCAAGCACAAGCTGCTCTGCTGATTGCATTTTTTTCCGGTGGCTCCTCCTCCCAATACTGACATTGGTACTCCGAGCAGCAGATATATGTACTGCATTTTTCAGGTAGATATATCTATATTACGTGAATGCCCCTCTATCTATCATTATTTACTAGAAATATATACTTTTAATAGAAAAACACGTGTAAAATCACATAGAAAGAGACACCATGCACAGAAGACATATTTAGAAAAAGTATTTTTGGATGACACATGAGTTTTGCTTTGTAACGCTTCAACAGGTTCCACCTCTTTTTTTAAAAAAAATTGTCGTAACTGTATGGTTGCTAGGGTGTCCAATTGGATATCCTTCGTTCGAAAAAAATATTGTATATACAAGTAAAATAATATATGAAATGATTAAATAATATATTTTAGACACCATTAACACAACGAGTTAATGTAGCCTAGTAATTTCAGATGCTTGGAATGATGTAGTGTTGCGTGTTAGATTCTTACTAGTTCTATTTTTTGAAAAGAGCTTTTGTTGTGTTATTTATGAACATTCTTTGTGACATTCCTTGCTTTGCCAATAGCGCATTCTTTGTGACTTTTCTAGCTCCGCCACTGTTCCCACTCAGTGTTTGGTATTGGACCACACTAAATTCGGATTCACGCGGGAAAGTCTCACATTAGGGTGTAAAGTATTAATTATCTAACAACGACGACTCAGTAGCAATACAATTATTTACTTAATCAAAATTACGATTTTCATTATAGATAATTTAATGTAATTAATAATAATTATTCTATTATTTTTATTGTACAAATAATACTCCCCGTATCATTTTATGTGAGATAGTTTGATTCGGCACGGAGTTTAAGAAAGAAATGAAGACTTTTAAAATTTGTGGTCCAAAATGAATGATAGAAATTTGTGTGATTGTAAATCATTTCATTAAGGGTAAAATAGATATTTTATAGTTAAATTGTTACTTAATATAAAAATGTGTCATTCTATTTGAAATTGACTAAAAAGAAAAGTAAGTCACATAAATTGAGACAGAGGGAGTATATCTTCTAAATTGAATGTACTTTTCTATGATAAAATAAAACATGACATCAAAATATCATCCAAATTTAGGTAAATAGAAAAAGGACCATTAAAGTACATTTAATAACAAGAACATCATTTTTCTTACCTAAATCACTTAAGTTTCCTTCTCTCTCTCTGTATATATAAATAAATAAATAAAAAACTAGAAAAGCACCATTCTACAATTCAAACAATTAAATAGGAGTACTAAAGAAAATTATCGCGAATAAATTTATAAATATTATATCTTTGTTAACTTGAAATCTACGTATAAAAAGAAATAAATACAAACAGTTTCTTTGAAGTTTTGCACACACAGTAGACATTTTATATAGATAGTTTCGATTTTAGTCTCCAGTCCTAACAAAATATAAGATGAAGCAGAAATATATATTTAAATTCTTTGAGTTTGTTATTCCTGCGATCAAAATATAACCAGAAACAAAAAAAAAAATACTGAAAGGAAAAATTATCGTTCCAACCCCACAAGAAAACCGTGTTTCCTTAAAGAATTTAATCCCTTCACACGGTTTGAATTAATGTTTCTAAATGTTTAATTTTATACAAATTTAAGTATCTACTTGTGCACCGCACAAGTAAAGGCCATATAGATTTCAGTAAGAGGTGATGAGAATGGCATGCGACAATGAAAGGATTTAGTGCAAGGTTGAATCTTGGTAGTAGTAGTAGTTAGCATCGACAATGACCAACACGAAGAATAGAATCGGAAGTAAGAATCTTGGTAGTTACAACTTCTTTGGAAAAGTTATTTGTGTCTTGGTAGTTATACATTTGGAGTTGTTTTGGCGTAAATATCAGTTCATCCAGTAGCCAAAGAAATTACATTTAATACATATTTACAAAAGGAAGTGAAAGAGGTAACAAATAGTGCAAGAAGAAAGAGCAAACTCGGCAACACCAAACTGTTTGGTGTGGGGGGGGGGGAATATATTCTACATCTCATAGAGGTCATGAAACTAGTCGCGCGATCACGAAGAAGAACTTAAGTCGAAACTAATCGCACGATCGCGATGCTCAGAAACTTATACTATGCGATCGCAAAGCACTACCAATCACACTTGCGTGATCGTTGAAGGGTCCTGAAACTGTGAAGAACACAACAACATGTTGGTGTAATATACCACAAATACATCAGTGGCGGATCTAGGATTTTAAGATTGTGGATGCTCGAGTCAAAAATATAAAAAAAAAACATGTTAAAAGTGAGATTCGAACTCAGGTTCATCAACACAAAAAGAGTCTTAAGCACCCACCCAAGAGCAAATGGACTAGTTAGATCATTTGGTCATTGGGTGCTCTATGTTAATTATATACAAATACTTCTTAATTTCTATATATATATATTCCGAAACGAGGTTAATGGGTGCTCGAGCACCCGGAGGACACCATGTGGGTTCGCCCCTGAATACAATAAATTACAGTTGAAAATAAAATGATAAAAATGAATAAACAAATATTTAGACTGAGGTATGGATATCTTGCTCTATTTAAGGAGATTCAAGCCCACTGTGATATAATCTACATCGATCCAACAACATCACTCTTGACTTATCCACTCCAAGATACAACAGCCCAACAACGTCATACAATTCAAGCAACTCTAGGTTTAGTTGAAGAGTTCAAATTAAATCTCCACAAAAAGAACACCTTCCTTCGACATATAATTAGTCTCTCTTATATAGTGAATTAGTTGAAGACTTCGAATATTATTCTTTGTCTCAACTCTCTCTTTCAATACACTAATCTCAATATAATACTTCTCATCTTTTCTTATATTATTTCTTTTGTACGTCTCTTCTACACAACACAAAGTAAAACCTTCACTATTTATAGGTGAGGAATTCTTCCTTTCAATACTAAGAAGATAATGAGGTAGTAAGTTGGGTAGAGGAATGACCCAAAAGTTAAATAAGTTACAAACATAATGAGGTAGAATAATAAGTGAATAATGAGTGAAATAAAGAGCTGGTGGTTACAAGATCAATTACACCAAAATAATGAACACATTCTTGTCAATTTATACTCATTAACATATGCACTTAATATTTTTATTTTAATATTAAAGTGCATAAACACCAATACAACATATATTAGAACAACAACATCAACAAAACATTAAGGGGACATTTGATAGAGTGTATTGGAGAAAATAATGCTTGCATTTGCTTGGTTTATTATTAGTACCTTGTTTGGTACACTTTTCTAATCTATGCATAACTAATTCTTGTATTAGTAATACACTCTATTGTGTATTGAAGAGTGTATTACTAATACCATATATTTCTATGCATTAGTAATACAATGGGTTCTAATGCATGCATTAACATTATTAAAGACACAATTGCCCTCAAAAACTTTTTTTACATCCTTTCCACTATATTTGTGGAGAGTATTTTTATAAACAAATATTTTTTCTAAAAAAATTATGTAATGTATAATATTTTTAGTACACCAAACCAAACATTGCATTAAAAAAATCTCATCATAACTAATGCAAGCATAACTAATACAAGCATTACTAACACAAGCATTACTAATACACTATATTTTGTATTATTCTTATACACTCTACCAAACGACCCCTAAGAGTAAAAAGTTCACCGAAAAGACCATTGGAATTCGTTCGGAATCCCATGCAGACAGACAAGATATGCTACTGCAATAAATTCGACGTTCGGGACTCATTGAAACCATCGAAATACAAATTTGAGGTCTCCTTGAACCGACTCCCGTTATTTCATCCAAAAAATATCAAAATACCCCTGGAACCTCCAGAAATTAAACCAAGATCTTACCTAAGCCTAAAATCACCTCCTGAATCCAATAGAATCGATGGAAATCTAATATGAGCGTCTGAATTCCAAATATTGACTAAAGTCAACTCTTGGCCTAAATTCACTTCAACCTGAATTCAAGGACTCAAATCCATACTAAGACTTTGAAATTGAAAACGATAACACTCCTAGACCAAATTTCATTTCAGAGCTAATGGAACTGAAAGAATTCCATTCTGAGACTCATATCTTCGAATGTTGACTAAAGTCACTTATATCAACTTAAGAGTCTCCAACTCTAAAACTTCCAAAAAAATCTCAACTTTTCGATCTCGCCACAAAACTAACCTCATAAACTAATCAAATACAAATCGATGGAACTAACAGAAGGGTAAAATTGTAATTTTTCATAAATTTCCAAAAATGACATTTAGGGTCATTACGACAACAACTTATCAATATATATTTTTTGTCAAATACCTCAATTACATATCATCAGTTTGATCACGTCTATCTAAACTTGCATTTTATTATAAAATTAATTTTCACACTTAAACCTATATGTTGTTAATTTATAGTCGGTCAATTCCAACAAGCTCTTAATATCATTTTGAAGTCGAATGATCATACGCTAGTTGGTCTATATTTTGTCATGTCTGGTTGACCAAAATAAAAAACTGTGATGGTAAATTATTAACTATGATAAAATACTGTAACACTTTAAATGTGATAAGTGAATTGAAAAAAAAAACTAATTAGTATCTTGGGTACTAAATTCTCATAGTTTGGTGTTGTTGACAAATTTTATGTCTACTACTTTTCTTATTATTTATAAGTAAAATTAAAACCTATAAAAAAAATTAAGAAGTACCCTAACTCAAAAATTTATAACTAAAAGCAAGTAAAATAAATAAGAATAATGAATAAAAATTATTTGACTCTTAAATAGAATTGTAATAAGATAAAAAAAAAAAGATAGTGCATTCATAAAAATAATTTATATTTGTGAATGCAAGTTTTGACTTGATTAATCCTTCAAAATCAAAGCATAAGATTTTTTTCTTATTAGAAATTAGGTTTATTAATAAAGAGAAATAAACATGTAGACTAGATACCATATTGAGAAAATCTGATCTTGAACTATATATATTTATTACTTTACTTTTTTTATCTTTGAAGCTAATTAGGAAAAACTATTGATTCCGCAATATTTTTTTCAATAGACTTGCACAAGGGGCTTGTTTTTACTAAAAATCAACCCAAAAATATTTGCTTGGGTTGTAGCAAGCCCAAAAGGCAAAACCATAAAGAATGAAAAAAACATTAAAAAAAAGACCAGGCCAAAAAGGCTGATCCAAAAAAAAAAGACCTATTGCTATATGAGCTGCTATATTATTAGGGATTCTAATAGGGGGTTCAAAATTTCTCTTCTCAACTTCCTCTCTCTAGTGAATAGGTTGATGGAAATGAGGTTTCACAATACTAGTCAGGTTCATGTTCTTATTTGGATGATCAACACTCATGGCCCTCTTTGGTGTGTGTTGTTGTTTCTCAGCTTGTAGAAGTAAGATCTATCTCCTTCTCTTATTAACTAATTTTCATATTTGTAATCCTAGATTAAAAGGTCCATCTGTCCATTCCTTTTTCCTGTCTAGATGTTTAGTTTGGTGGATGGGATTGTTGTGTATCCCTAGGAGTCTATAGATGGTTGTTAGGGTGCCGGTTGGTTAGCTCTATGTTGGTGTTCCTCTAATTCCTTATTTTCTTGATTCAAATCTAGTTTCTTTTTAATCGATGGGTCTGTGTTTTTCAACTGAAGCAGGGGTACTAGAGTGAAACTAGAAGTTCTCGACCTCCTTCCAATAAGAAAATTATTATTTTAATATACTTATAAATATTATCAATTTTTTTCAAATTTTAAAATCAATTAATCCATATAGATGCCATGATTTTAATGACTTGGTTTATGTTCAAGGAACTTTTCCTATCATAAATACAGTTGTACACTTTCTTAATTACACTTTCAAAATACAACATAATGAGTAAGAGATTCATTCACTTATTTTTCCTTACATTAGGCAAAAACTCTTTCTTTTGAGGTGCAATTTTCTCCAATGAATTTTCTGGTAAGAGGAAGAAGGGAATTGTATTTGCAATTAGCAGCATGCTAATCAAATGGCAACACTTTTGAATTTCACTAAAAGTATGACATTATTTATAGATTTTGGTATCTTTGTTTTTCTTTATGTGTATATTTTGTAATGTCGTATGTCGCTAGGTTATTGCACAAACATAAGTATCTTAATGTGTTGACAGATTTAATGGTTTAAAGAAGGAAGATAAAAAAAAATACACTTAGCTTCTATAAACGTATGCTTAGACGTATTCCATCACTTAATAATCATATGTCCATAAGTACACTATAAAGGTGGTCTTCTCCTTCTTCTTTTTTTTCCAACTGAATTCATTATAAAGATTGAATTTTTGGAAGAATTTTTCTTTTGGAAGGTAAATAATTTATAAGTAAAGTAATATTGAAAAACTCAATTTCTTGTTCATTCAAAAAATAAAACTTGAAAGTACGACATGACCAGATAGATCCGATGAATCGAATGATAGATGACATAACAGAACAACTAGGAAGTGAGTTTCACAAGTTTCCAAAGGTCGACTTTAAGACTGTTGCTTATTAGTAGGAATGGAATGAAGAAACTTAATTACCTGTATTACGTGCAAATAGATCAAATATGTATATTATTTACTAAAAATGGATAATATGAATATCCAGATTATCAATACCCATTTTTTGGCTTGTCATTCTTCATGACTTATTGTCTTTTAGGAGTCCAAGCTTGTGGACCATATTGGATATGCTATTGTTGCGACCCTAAGCTTATTTTAGTTTTTAGCTTGTGTTCACTTGAATATTCTTGAAACCACGGATAATATAAGCAGGTACGATATGTTTTATCCATTTTCATTTAATCCATTTTGATCCACCCATATCCGACCTGATCCGCCTGTTTGCCTCATTTGTCTTGATCATGCCTAATCCTCTGATCACAACAAGTTAATGATTCTTTACGATGAGAAGCGGAGGCAAGACTGGTTGAACATACATACATTGTCACTCTCCTTGATGCCCCCTTCTTGGGTATCCCAAACGTCTTTTCTTCTTCTCGTGTCGGAAATCTTATGATAAGTATTTGGTTATAAAAATTGTAAGAATTTTTCATAGATTGAGGCGTGTCAACGACACTATCCTTAAGAATATTTCATTTGATATAGGTGTATCTCCAGAATTTAATAAGCTTTTCTAGTATAAGACTGAGAGCACAGAAACTAACAAATATCCATCAAGAAAGAAAACCCAACACACTATAATAGGGTAGGAATATTTTGAATTGACCTCTACCAAATAGAAGAACTTGTGTTGATTTATAGGAGAGAGAATTCATCAAATGGGATAGATAAAATACTCTAACATTTGCTGAATACAATCAAGAGGAAGAATAATGACAATATATTGTAGTATGATGACTACATAATGGTCATAAATTGGTAACGACTAAAACATAAACAGAGGTTCAGTTATATGATATTAGAGATAATATCTCAGGTAGTTACTCAACTATAATTGAATTTGAGTGTGTTTACCATCTTTTCTTCACGGGGAATATCGTTCCAAGATTTTGCAATCATCTTTGTGAATTCCCAACGTTTCCTTGGATAAAGAGACTTGAGGATGGCTTTTTTTCAGCATAGAAAAAGTTGTAGTCATTCCATCTAGGTTTTGGGAGATTAAGGTCTCTCTCCTTCCTCCTCCTCCTCTTGCCCCTCCGTCCTGAATAGTGGTGAGGTGGTGGATTGTCAAGTACAATTGCGTTGCAAGATGGGTTTGTTCTTTTGGATGGTATATTACTCCATTGAGAACTTCAGATCCCACTTTGACAGACCTCAAACAACCAGAGTCAAATTTGTCATAAATTGTCATTTTATTGAAAATTTGTCTCTGGTTATTTGGGGTATGTCAAAGTGGGATCTGAAGTTCTCAATGGAGTAATCTACCATCCAAAAGAACAAGCCCCATTTTGCAATGCAATTATGCTTTACAATCCACCACCTCACCACTATTCAAGACAGAGAAGCAAGCGGAGAAGGAGGAAGGAGAGAGACCTTAATCTCTCAAAACCAAGATGGAATGACTACAACTTTTCTATGCTGAAAAAAAGTTGTCCTCAAATTTCTTTATCCAAGGAATCTTTGGGATTTCACAAAGATGATTTCAAAATCTTGGAACGATCTTATTCCTGAAGAAAAAATGGTAACACTCACTCAAATTTAATTTACCGGAGACTAAGTAAGAATGCTTAAGTTTTGAAAATTTCAAATTTTAAATTTGAAAGTTCAAACTGAAACTTGAAATTTCAACTTTCAAATTTAAGATTTCAATGTATATATTTGAAAGTTCAAATTTCAAATTAAGTTTGCTAAGTAAAGTATTAAATTATTGAAGTTTTTTTAATTATTTAAAATTAAATTATATTTATAGAATTATTTTATATATAATTTTATTAGAAACAAAAGAGGTTCAATATTTTCAAGGAAAAAGCCCAAAAGTAGCCTAACCTGAAAAAAGAAATAGGAAACCAATAAATCAAAAGAAAAAGAAAAGAAAAGGAAAGGTCACAAAGATCTGGACCATTCCCAATAAAATGAACCTTCGTTGACTCCTAGTTGCTTCATGGTCGGAGAAATCGGCCTCTTTGATGAAAGTACCGGTGAGAAGAGGATAGAAGATAGTTCAAACACCTCCAATATATAGACATAGATCAAAATGGATCCGAGTTTGGACAAATTTCATTGAAAGCATTCAAAAACTCTCACAATGCCATGAAATGAGGTCATTTGAAGACTTCTTCAACTCAGATTGATCAGTTCTATACCACAAAATGAAGTTAAGTGAACATAACTTTCTCCTCTGTCATCTTTGTGCACTGTTATACTTTGATTTAATTCATCCATGACCTTCTCTGTAGGTTGAGCTCGAAAGAGGCTGATACCACTGCATAAGGAGGCCACATATGAGTTCCATCTCGGCATAAACAGTCTAATGCAATTACGTCCACTCATGAAAGTGTACGGGTACTGCCATCACTTTTTGATATTTCTTTGTCATCAATGTCTGGTTGTTCTTGTTTGTCTCAATTATGCTTGTGTATTGGCATCCTTGTTTTGGATGTTTCTAATTCTAAGATTAGGTATTTGTGTTTTTATATAGGTGTAATATTGCTTTCCCTTTTGGTGGTAAATCTTGAAAATATGAATAAATGATATATGTTATGCCTGCAAAAAGAAAAATTGGTTAGCTAAATAATTTGCAAGAGTGTTGCCTTCCCTAAGGATGTGCTCCACTCTTTCATTAACATTAATTTTCAGACCATTAATACTTTTCACCTCCACCAGGCTGCTCCAAGGATCTTCCCAAATTCCATTCAAAATCTTTTAGAGCATTAATGAGTCAGTCTCCAATATTATTGGTAAGTACTAATGCAATATACAATACTCTAGTCCTATTCTCAAAGCCATAGCCTCAGACATTAGAACTAAAGTTACTCCCAAACCAAAAGACTCAGCATGTAGCCAACATGGGTAGAAAGGGTCATCATTTTTAGATGATTCCTTAGTGCTTTTTAGCATAGACTAGTGGATCCACTTAATAGTAGGTTTTATACCCCGACAAAGTATATGACGCCCCTGTCAGCTTGAGGGAAGATGTTGTATCATCACATAGTTCATAGTGATGGTTTTCGGTTAGAGAATGTTCCATAAAGTTATATTGTATTTTATATACAAACTGAGTTATTATTGTATTTTTCAATACATTGAGTTGCTATCTACTATTTTAAAAGCTTTCCATAAATTGCTTCTTTTATTGTTGCTTTATCCAGAGTTGCGTATCCAAAGTTGTGTATCTTATTGTTGAGTAGAGCCTTATTTCCCTGAGTTGGATATCCTGTTATTGAGTTGAGCCCTATTTTCTCTGAGTTGAGTTGAACTATGTTTCATTGAGTTGAGTTGAACTATATTTCTTTAAGTTGAGTTGAGTTGAGTGAATTGAGAAGAGGTAAGTATGTTTCTTTTCCACCAGATCAAGCTTATGTTTATGCTTTAGAATTCCCCTTACATGCTCGTACATTCCATGTACTGAGCCATTTGGCCTGCATCATTTCATGATGCAGATACAGGTATTCAGGATCATCAACAGGCGTTTCGTTGAGGTCAGGGAATATTTCAGTCAGCTTTGGTGAGCCTTCTTACATTCCGGAGGACTTCATCTTTATCTTACAGTTAGTAGTTTTGAGATGTCGTGGGTCGTGTCCCGATATCCTTCTGTAATAGTAGAGGCTTCATAGATAGACAGTAGAGTTTGAGAAGTCTGTTTCATTTATTTTGTTAAATGTTTTAAAGACTTGAGTTTCCTATTTTTGGCAAGTTGAATATTCTATTTATATTCAGAGTAAATCATTTGAGTCAAAGCTTTGTCTTTGAGTTTCATGAATTTTGTTATGTTTTAAGCTTTTGTATGCTTGAGTTAGTCTTCCGCTTGTATTCAGCCAGTATGAGGGTTATCTTAGAGACCATCAATGGCTCTCGAGTGCCGGTCACGTCTAGGGTGTAGGCTCGGGTCGTGACAAACTTTGTGTCAGAGCACAAAGTTCAAGTGTCCTAGGGTGTCTATGAATCCGTGTCAGTAGGATCTTGTTTATAGTTGTTACGGCCCCACTTCTATAAATGAGGGACTACAAATATTTAAGAAAAGTTTCCCTTCTTTCATACTCTTAATCGTGCAATAGAGCTATGTCATAGAGAATTATTCATACTCGTGCGTTTCTCAGATGCATTTGACTAACCTTCATACTAGAGGTGGTTGAAAAGTAAAATCGATCCTTTATCGATGAGTTGTTCTTAGCGAAAATCTTGAGGAAGTCATGTGATTCCAGAGGGGCTTGAGAGAAGCCCATGAGTGAGTAAGTGTTCAGTTTCAGAGGAATGCACTCATATTCATATGAATCATGTATTTGAGCTAAAAGTGAGTTGTACTCTTTTCCTTAAGCCTTGTTTCAGCTGAGATCCTTATGAAGAAGTATGTTTAGAGCTTGGGTATGATTTTCACCTGAAAATGTAACATGAATTACGAGATCATAAGCAGTAGTAGTGAAAGAGCCCAGAGTTAGAGAAAAGTATGCAGAGGTTTAGTAATCCAAGAAAGGGAGATAGTGATGAGGCAGGCTATGTTATTATAGTCATGCACCCAGTAAGTTATTGATGAGGAGTTTTTCCTTATGGATAGACTAAAAAGCGATGAGTTGTGAAGATCTCATGATAGGAGGTAGAGTAAGAGTTGCTAGTCAAGATGAGATAAAGTGTATCTTTTTAACCATAATAGAGTTGATGTCGATGTGCCATCATGTTAGAGAGGGCTAAATATATGTGTTTAATAGAAGCACAGAGTATTCATGAGGTGATAGACCCAAGAGGGTCACGATGTTCAGAAAGTTATAGAACTGATCAAGTAATGAGGTATAATATAGTAGGTGAGCAATCGTATTGATATTCGGGTTTAGTAATGAACATTAAGCTTGAATTTGAGATGAGTGTCATGATCCAAAGAATGGCAACATGAGGGTGATGGTGTCAGTCTTTAGATTTGATCTGGAAGACTTGACATAGAGTAGGTGTGGAATTGAGGTGATTAGCTGCAAAAATAAATGAGTGGTACAAGTGAGAGACCCTAACCTTTAGATAAGAGCAGTGAAGTGTGGCTAAGTCACAAGAGTAACAAGAGCATTAAGAGGTGTACCGAGAGGGTATGTAATCAGAAGAGGTTAAGAGAAACACCTTAGAAAGAGGTATTAGTACCTTCTTATGGAGAGTTCGGTAGTCATGATATAAACTTCTCTTGAGTGTTAGAGTAAAAGAGGATGTAGACCAGTTTAGAGATGATGGAATAGGTCCAAAACTTTCAAGTGTTAGCTTTAGACCTAAGGGGGAGATGACAAGATGAGAAATCAAGTCAAGTGTTTGAGAATAAGATACTAATTAGTTCTAAAGAGTATGAGAGATATATTTTCTGAGGTCCTTTTAGTAATGGAGTGATGTTAGAAAGACAAGGTTAATGAACTTATCGTGATAGTGATAGTGTGTTTATGCCATCTAAAGTTATAAATGTGAAGGAAGAGGAGGATGTGGTTTTACTATGAGAAATAGTTAATAAGAGCCATTAGTTAGTTTCGAATAGTAATGCGGGCAATTCTAGTTGGTATGGAAGAGATGATAAGAGTAACCCCGTTCCATACCCAGTCCACCCGTCGTTCGAGGACGAATGATCCCAAGGGGGAGATATTGTAACACCCTAGAAAATTTTGATCTTAGACTCGAACCATCCTTCGTTGTGATTAAGAATTTATCTGAATTTAAATTTTTCCTAAGTGTTAAGCTCACTAGATATAGCACCTTGAGTTCCAAAAAGAACTAAAGAGAAATTTATTCAAGTCTTTCCTAAGTTCTTCTAAGTTTTGGGTCAACTTCAAACAACCATAACTTTTAGCACATTATGAGTTAGGTGACCCATAAGATATCAAATGAAAGGTCTTTGGATTATCTTTCCAACGCCGCCAAGTTTTCTAAGTTTCAAGTTTGTATGAGTAAGATATTCCCTTTTGAAGTCATCCTGTTCATTTAAGAAAAGTTACCCGAAAATATGAGGGGTAGTTTGTTCTTTTACTTACCCAATCAGATTTAATTCATTTTTAGTAAGGTTTTATGGGTCTAAACTGATTAAGTTTAGTTTTATAATCCTAATATACTCCTAGGGTTTTAGTTGAGAGTTCAAGAAGAGAAAAGACGAGAAAAAAAGAGAAAAGAGGAAAGGATCAAGGTGTGCATTGAGATTCTTGAGAGTTGTTGCGGATTTTTGTCATGGTTTGATCCCTAAGAGGTATGTAAGTTTCCATAGTGTTGGGTTCTTTCACCCACACGCCAAACATGATTTTCATATTCGAATTCGTCCATAAAGATTGAAAGATTTAAGTTCTTGTTAAGTGTTCTTGAAGTTTCATTCTAAATCTTGTTTTGTTGGAGTTTTGATGAATTCTTGAGATGAAAGTAAATGTTTTAAGGTATGTATTCAGTAGATGAGAGTGCACTTATGTTGAGTAATCGAATCCAAGTGATTGGGAAAGAAACCATTCGATTCTAGGTGAGTTAGGGTCTGAAAACGAGAAAGAAAAGTCATTGGGGTTTTTTGGGATTAGGCTGGCGCACCACCCCAGCAGTGCACCAGAAACATGTGTCTGTAGGTAGAGGGATGGCACCCTGCACCACTCAGTGCGCCAGGGTCGCCTGCCCCCACCCCTTCTCCGTCGTTTTACCCGTTTGAGTCATTTAAAAGGGTACCTTCAACCCCTATCGATTCTAAACACTCTAAACTACTTCTAAACACCTAGAAATCATTCATAACATGAATCATAAACTTGAATTCAAAATTCAAAATTCAAATTCAATGTAGAGTTAAGATTTAAGTTTTGAGAGTTCTTCCGAACATTTTGAGAAAGTCCCTTTGAGTCCTTTTGAGGAGTCTTCTACAATTTCTAATAACTTGTTTCAAGAATCGAGTAAGTGAGTATGAGACTGAGGAGAATGTATTCATGTGTCTACTTTATCATCACAAGATTCTTCATATCATGAACCATAACTCTTGAATTCATAATTCACATTCAAGAGAGAGTTAAGAATAGAGTTCAAGAACGTCTTTGAGTTCAATTGTGAATTCTTTGAGATCAACTATCGATTTGAACTAAGTTTTTAAAAAGTAAGTATGAGAATGAGAAGACTCCTATACATTAATTCCATATTGTTATTTAGACCTTCGAGTCGAGTCGTTCATGCCCATAACTTCCGCAATGAACTTCATAAATTGAGCATCTTTGAGAGGAGTAGTCTCTTCAAGTTCTAAGTCTAGAGTATTGATTTCCTAATCATTTTGGGATTATATTCCTAATCATTGAGTTGAGTAGTTCATGCCCATAATTCTGCATGAACCCTTCGAGTCGAGTATTCTTGAGATGAATTGTATCATTGACTCCTTGATTTATGGAGTTGTTGAGTTCCAAGTATTGAATTTATGCATGGTTATTGAAAACCATAAATTGTGTCGTTCACGTCTATAATTCGGCATGAACCCTATTTTAGGAAGTCTTTCTGCAAATTGTTTTAAAGACTTGAGCACTGAGTTGAGGAAGAGTAGAGCTGAGTTCATTTTCTTTAAAATGATATATGGGAACTAAGTATTCCCAAGAGTAAATGTTTTCACATTTAAGATGAGGAGGAAACACCAATTTCCTAAAGAGTTTGTGAGTAGTTTTGAGTACCATCTCTTTTAAGAGATAGAGTTTGAGTAATAATCTCAAACCATAGAAAGAGTTATGTTTTTTTAAACATATGAGCTAGTTATATTTTGGGAGTAGTATTGAGCACCGATATGAAGACGAGTTCATATAACTCAAAGTCTCCATAAACCATATAGCTAACATGGGTAGAAAGGGTCATACTTTTTAGATGATTCCTTAGTGCTTTTTAGCATAGACTAGTGGATCCACTTAGTAGTAGATTCTATACCTCAGCACAGTATAGGACGACCCTGGCAGCGTGAGGCAAGACGTTGTATCATCACATAACTCATAGTGATGGTTTTCGGTTAGATAATCTCTCATAGAGTTATTTTGTATTTTATATACAAACTGAGTTATTATTGTATTTTTCAATACATTGAGTTGCTATCTACTGTTTTAAAATCTTCCCATAAATTGCATCTTTTATTGTTGCTTTATCCAGAGTTGAGTATCTAGAGTTATGTATCTTATTGTTGAGTTGAGCCTTATTTCACTGAGTTGGATATCCTGTTATTGAGTTGAGCCCTATTTTCTCTAAGTTGAGTTGAACTACGTTTCCTTGAGTTGGAGTTGAACTATATTTCTTTAAGTTGAGTTGAGTTGAGTGAATTGAGAAAAGGTAAGTATGTTTTTTTTCACTAGTTCAAGCTTATGTTTATGTTTTAGAATTTCCCTTACATGATCGTACATTCCATGTACTAAGCTATTTGGCTTGCATCATTTCATGATTCAGATACAGGTATTCAGGATCATCAACAGGCGTTTCGTTGAGGTCAGGGGATATTCTAGTCGGCTTTGGTAAGCCTACTTACATTTCGGAGGACTTCATCTTTATCTTACAGTTAGTAGTTTTGAGATATCGTGGGTCTTGTCCCGATATCCTTATGTAATAGTAGAGGCTTCGTAGATAGACAGTATAGTTTGAGAAGTTTGTTTCATTTATTTTGTTTAATGTTTTAAATACTTGAGTTGCCTATTTCTGGCAAGTTGTATATTCTATTTATATTCAGAGTAAATCATTTGAGTTAAAGCTTTGTATTTGAGTTTCATGAATTTTATTCAGTTTTAAGCTTTTGTATTCTTGAGTTAGGCTTCCGCTTGTAGTCATCCAGGATGAGAGTTCTCTTGGGGATCAACAATGGTTCTCGAGTGCCGACCACGTCTAGGGTGTAGGATCAGGTCGTGACAATAGTAGGCAACAGAAGTGTGAACTTGAGCTACTTTCCAAAATTTCCTTTTCTTCCAACCTTGAAACTTGATTTGGAAGATGGATCAATTAACTTTTTAACATAGTAAGAGGTGATGAGAATGGCAATGCATGCGACAATGAAAGAATTTGGTGCAAGGTTGAGTCTATTGAGTAAATGTAAGTCACTAATGTGGTTGATATGTCAAGGGGTATGGTTTCGTGAGAGGTGTAGGGGTTGACCGGATGCTAGATATTGACGATGAGCAAGCCTAAGATGTGGGACAAGTGAAAAATCAGAGATGACATGTTGTTTTACGGATACATGAAGAAAGTATGAGTTAAACACCAAGTAATATCCATCCTAAACTAAAAAAATAATGTAAAACTTACTTACCAAAAGGGGGAAAAAATCTAGTTATACAGTTAGAGGCACTTTATTAATTATTGTATTTATTTGGTTGACACGGTTTTCCCCTGTAGTTTCCATTGATTGTTTTATTGAACTTTGCTAGCTCTTTGGTCCTAGCATTGTCCCTAATGTGCAGCCTAGTAGTAGTGTCTTGATAGTTACACATTTTGAATTGTTTTGGTGTAAATATCAGTCCATTCTATATTAATGAAGGGTCATGAATATTCAACATCATGACATAAGAATTTTTTCAGCTGCTTTGGATGTACTTTTAGCATGTATTCCAGTGATATTGGGAGCTGTGTTGGGATAATTTTGTCAATGTTACTTCCACTTTTCATTGCTACGAAGTTGCAAGTTATAATCATACGAGACATTGGGATGATACAAGAATGTGTTTTTTTGGAAAAATGAGGACCACATTATATATGAGGAGTCTCAAGTTGGCATTGAAATTATGACATCCGATTGTTGAGATACGATCAAATGGTCTCTTGCCAGAGCTCATGGTCGAATTTCTTGTTTTATGCATATTTTTTCATTGTTTAGTTTTGCAAGGTTTAATATTTGTTTTGTTTCATGATTGTGAATTCAATATAGTATGCTTAAAGGTAAGTGTAGGACTATTAGTTTTGCAAGGTTTAATTTTTGTCATTTTATTGGAGACAAGTTATGTGCAGATTATTATTGATAAAAATCCCCACTTATGTAACACCCCGTATCCGAAAACAAATCAAACCAGCAGATTACCAGAAGTTGCAGGTGCAACCCACGGTTGCCACCTACGGCCCGTGGTCCTGGACTGTGGATCGAAGCCCCAGAACTAAGTCTCTGAAGCCAATCCACGGTTGACAGGACGGACCTGGGTCAGTCCACGGACCGTCAGTTAGCCTGTGGTCGGCTTCGACAGACTTAAGTCAGGGGTCGTTTGGTCTTTTTCTCATGCGTTGGACCCCTAAACTACGTCGTTTAACCCCTAAACTATATGGTTTTGGTCAGTTTTAGCCTAGAAACTAAATAAGAACTTACCCTAATAAATCATTCACCAAAATCATTGAAACTTAGAGCAAAAGAGGGAGAAAGAGATGCAAGTTTTCCTCCAAAAACACGTAGCGAGTTCTCGTCAGTTCCACCCCTGAAATCGAAAGATTTCTCCGTGAATTTCGTCACCAGGTATGTGGAATTTCAATAGTGGGTTCCTTTTTCCCATTAGGTCCCTAGATTTCAATCAGAATCTTGACTCCCTTAATATTATCTAGACCTAGGGTTTCTTGAATGTTAGAAATTGTTGGGTTTTAGCTATTACAATGATCCAAATCAGATTTATCATATTGTTGCTTAGTTTCTTGTATGATATTCAGAACCCTAGTTGTATATATTTGTTTAGTCCATGAATTATACATACTAGGTCAGATTATTCAGATATACATGCTTCATTTTACGAATGTCACATTATCAGTCATAATTATTGCACTCCCAGAGTTTGCATGTCAGTAATTGAGCTATCCAGTACTTCACCATTTCAGTATTAATATTGCTTATATACATCAATTGGGAGTAGCTTAATACCGAGTGGACTAGGGTCAGTCACCCTCAAGTCTCAGAACTATGTGCCCCCGTAGGTTTATAAGTCCCCTCTGTGGGCATTATATTTTAGTGATCACGTCAGTCATGCCTCTATACCTCTGGCAGGGTATATTGGGTCCTCTCGATGAGGCGTATACATCGGACTCTACATTTAGCTCATATGGTTTTATGTCGGTTATTAGTAGCTCCCACAGTCCAGTCAGATTCTATTGCATTGACCATGTTATCAGTTACAGTCAGGTTTCAGTCTCAGCATGTTATAAATTTGGTCATTGCATTCAGTTATGTCATGTTTAGTAATCTCAGTATAGTATCATGCTTATCCCATATCATTGCTCAGTTATATGTTTTTTTCAGTTATGTATGTTGTTCAACTTTATTCTATCATGCATGCTCAGTACCTTTCAAGTACTGATGCATACTCTGCACTACATCTTCTCATGATGTAGGTTCAGGTTCTCAGCTTCCAAATCACGCATAGATCGGTTCCCGATATCCTGTTCAGCAGCATCAGTGATGAGTCCTCAATTCTCGAGGACAAAAGGCATGTTTCTTTTGCTATTAGTCTTTAGTTTTCAGTTTTGCTAGATTTAGCTTGGGCATGTCCCAACACTTCTAGTCAGTTAGAGGCTTATTTCAGACATAGTTAGTTTTAGCTTTAGCATTTAAGTTTGACATTTCAGTTGTTGTTAAACTCTCCGTCTTTATATATTAAGATTAGTATATGGGTATTCCCCATCATTTCGGTTTTTCTTATGTTTTAAGCTTCCGCACAGTGTTTCTATTTCAGTAAATCTTTATGTATGCCTATGATATGCCAGCAGGGTTAGCTTGGGGTCACTCGTGATCCTAGGTCCCGTGTCCGCGTCCTAGGGGTAACTTTGGGGCGTGACAAAGTTGGTATCAGAGCATTATGTTTAAGAGTCCTAGGATGTCTAAAAAACCTCACTAAGTAGAGTCATTTTCATGGGTGTGAAGTGCACCACATCTAATGAGAAGGAGGCTACGAAATATTTTAGGAAAACTTCACTCTCTTGATCGTGTGTAAGGTATGATCTCTTTCTAATCTATCGTTATACGCTTTCAGATCATGCCTCCTCATAGAGCTTACAGAAGGAATGTGAATGCCCGTAACGCTAACGCAACTCCTCCAGTCCCAGATCAGGAAGTTTCGAATGTATAGTTCCGAAATGACATTCAGCTTTTGGCTCAGAGTGTGACCAACCAGAACAACCAGCAGGTTCCAGTCCCTGCAAATGCTAGTGGTGGATCAGTGGCAACAAAGTTTCATGATTTTGTTAGGATGAATTCGCCGGATTTCTTAGGGTCGCAGATTGGTGAGGATCTACAAAACTTCATAGATGAGGTCGAGAAGATCTTTGGAGTGATGAAAGTGACAGATAATGATAGGGTAAAGTTGGCATCCTATCAGTTTAAGGATATAGCTCACATATGGTATACTCAATGGAAAGAGAACAAGGGTACTGATGCAACTCCTATCACTTGGGAATGCTTTAGTGAGACTTTTCTGGACAGGTTCTTCCCAAGAGAGTTGAGGGAGGCAAAAGCTCAGGAGTTCATGAATTTGAGGCAAGGTAACATGACAGTCCAAGAGTATGGACTCAGGTTCACCCAACTCTCCATGTATTCTCCTCACATGGTTGTTGATTCCAGGACTCAAATGAACAAGTTTCTGTATGGGGTATCTGACCTAGTGAAAACAGAGTGTAGAAATGCTATGTTGCTGGAAAATATGAACATCTTTAGGCTCATGACTCATGCTCAGTAGGTTGAGGGAGATAAGCTTAGGGAACAGGCTAAGGAGAACAAAAGGTTAGAACAAGCAACTATGAGTATTCTCAACAGAAGTCGGGTGGTGGAAATCGTTCGCAGGTTCATCAAAAGTCTTCAGCTCCAGCACATTCATCAGCTAGTGCTCCATCTTCCAGGTTTCGACAGTCATACCTCTATACCTCTAGCAAGGTATATTGGGTCCTCTCGATGGGGCATATACATTGGACTCGATATTTAGCTTATGTGATTTTATGTCGGTTATTATTAGCTCCCACAGTCCAGTCGGATTCTATTGCATTGACCATGTTATTAGTTACGGTCAGGTTTCAGTCTCAGCATGTTATAAATTTTGTCATTGCATTTAGTTATGTCATGTTCAGTAATCTCAGTATAGTATCATGCTCATCTCATATCATTGCTCAGTTATATGCTTTGTTCAGTTATGTATGTTATTCAGCTTTATTCTATCTTGCATGCTCAGTACCTTTAAAGTACTGATGCATACTCTACGCTACATCTTCTCATGATGTAGGTTTAGGTCCTCAGCTTCCAGATCACGCATAGATCGGTTCCCGATCTCCAGTTCAGCAGCATCAGTGGTGAGTCCTCAATTCTCGAAGACGATAGGCATGTTTCTTTTTCTTTTAGTCTTTAGTTTTCAATTTTGCAAGATTTAGCTGGGGGTATGTCTCAGCACTTCTAGTCAGTTAGAGGCTTATTTCAGACATAGTTAGTTTCAACTTTAGCATTTGAGTTTGACCTTTCAGTTGTTGTTAAACTCTCATTCTTTATTTATTCAGATTAGTATATGGGTATTCCCCATCATTTCGATTTACCTTATGTTTTAAGCTTCCGCACAGTGTTTCTATTTTAGTAAATCTTTATGTATGCTTATGATATGCCAACAGGGTTAGCTTGGGGTCACTCGTGATCCTAGGTCCCGCGTCCGCGTCCTGAGGGTAGCTTCGGGGCATGACAACTTAGCTTGCTGCTTAGTGGTATTTGGTTAGAAAATAAATTGATAGAGGGCTTTGAAATGATCTTATACAGACGAAGGAGGATAAGAAGATATTGCAAAGGGACTTAAAGAGAAGCTTGAAATTTTCAAAGTAGCACCTTTAAGCTAGCTGAAAAATAATAAGAGGTAACTAAATTGAGCTATATGTATGAGTAATCCCAGGATAAACTGACGAATTTGACTTCTAAATCAAAGAACTTAAGGTTGAAGCCCAGAAGAGAGTACAAACAGGAGTTGAAACATGTATCAAAAGACAACCTGAATATGCAATTAATTATTTACTCCTTGTGAGAGGTGGATCTAAAAAAGAGCTTGATTTTGTTCAAAAGGGAACAAATGAGTTCAAGTCTTCTCGAGCTGAACTGTACGGTATAAATAAGTTGAAAGCAAGATATCAAAGTATAACTATCATATTCAACCCACTTCTCTAATTCAATTAGCTAAAATCTAGTTGTATAGAATGATATTAGGTTGAAAGGAAGGCCCAAAAATCACTTCTCTATAGGAAGGTAATTGTGTTGTATATAGTTGGAATGAGGACACAAAAATCACTTTTCTATAGAAAGGTAATCTCAAAAGTTTTCCCGCTCAAACAAAAATAACAAGACAAATTATAAAACAACACAAAAATAAAAACACCTAGTTGTACATATACCTTTATCTCTAGGGTTTCCTACTTCATTCTTCCTCTTTATCTTCTTCGTTGTTGAAACACTTGAGATAATCATTGTAATTGAAATACAAATCACAAACTTCCTTCTCATTTGAATCATTTCCTTCAATATCAACTGCATTTGATGCCGTGACAATGTTGCTTGGACTAGACATGTTTTGTTCACTAACATCTTGTGGAAAATTAGTATTTATTGTTCCCAATCTATTAACTGTCGCATCTCTAATATTTGTGTTGAACGCCATTGGACTACTTGAATATGTTGGTACATGGGCCGCATTGACATCCATGTTGTAATCGTGATGATCACAACTATTATACTCCAAACAAGGCTTATAATTGGTGCTCCTAATAATTGGTCCTTGTGAACCAAATAATGGTCCATTATTTTGTATCCGACCATCAACATTATTTTGTGAAGACAAAAAACGGTTAAGGTAGTGGGGTTGAGCCTGAAGTTGTGGGCGGCACAACTGTTGTTGCTGCTGTTGAGTTGAACTAGCAAAAATGTTGTTTGTGTTAATTGGTTGGAATTCTCTAACTCTTGGGGTTTGATTTGGAACATTTGTTTGAATATGAGGCATTCTCTCAAGCTCTATATTTTGTGAAGAGAAAAAAGGGTTGAGCTAGTGGGGTTGAGCCTGAAGTTGTGGGCGATAGAGTTGTTGTTGTTGTTGTTGAGTTGAACTAGCAAAAATGTTGTTTGTGTTAATTGGTTGAAATTCTCTAACTCTTGGGGTTTGATTTGGAACATTTTTTTTAATATGAAGCATTCTCTCAAGCTCTATAAAGTTATTTTCTTGTTGACAACCACTTGAAGATTCTTGACGAATGTATTTTTGCTCTTCTGGAGGTCTCCATTTCTTGCTGCGATGCATCTGAAAGAAGAAAAAAAATCAAAGGAGAGTTTGGACTAGAGATATATTTATCATCACAACTCATTATTATTTAGATGTGTTTGAAATACACTTATTTTGATAGAAAACATAATTGGTGTTTGGTAATGGTGAATGATAAAAATCGCTTTTTGAGTTAAAAATTGTCATTAATAGTATTTCATTGAATAATCACTACAAGAAAATAAAAAAATAACAAAGAATAATTTATATCACTAGACATACAATAAAAGTTTGTCGCTAATCCTCTTTTGATAAAACTTTTGAGTACTATGAAGATTTACCTAACATTTATCAGCTGAGAGATGTAAGATTAAATTTTTTTTCTAATTAATTAAGAAAAATTAAAGTTAAGCAAACCATTTTCTAGCAAGTGTTTGACGAAAAATATGAGATCTCCCAAGCATTAAATCAAAAATCGTTCTAAGCAAACATTTTCATGAAAATATCTTTCCCAATACCAAACACACATAATTAATAACTTAGCCTTTTTTTAGGAATGTTACATGAAGATGACTTGAAACTTGATTTTTGGTAAGACCAGACACATTCATCTCCTTAACAATATTTTCCGGCAAACAACCTACATGTTTCATTAGAATGTAACTTAAATTTAATCACTAGTAAAATACTCCTTGATCAAGCCAAGGTATCAGTAAACACAATAATTACTATGCATTAATTCCAAACTACTTGACGTTATATATAAATATGAATTTCTACTGTTCATATCGCTTCATAGAAATGAATTGTCGAGAAAAGTAGTTAATAATGAAGTAAACTTACTTTTTTCACCAAGTTGTTGTGTAGCTTCCACAAATTTACCATGAAGATTTGTTGTCCATTCTATGTAGTCCTTTCGCGTAACTGTTACATTACTAGCATTTGTCTTTCTTTCTCCTTCATTAATCTCTTTTGTGTTTTGTCTTCCTCTTTTCCTCCCGAGATTATATTCTCCATTTGATATGACATTTGTTTCAACCTCATTAGTATCTTTTATTTGTTCCTTAGTATTAATAGGCGTATTTTCTCCCCAACTTATTTTTTTATCTCCAACAATATTATTGTTACCAATTTCATCAATAATATTCACCAAATCTCTAAATTCTTCTCTCTCTTTGTATTTTTTTACTCAATACAAATTGCCACAAGCATTTCACAATTTCCTTGTCAAGTAGCCTTTTGAAGTAAAGGAAAGCTCCATCATCGAAAGCCTTCTTTGCGAAGAGTTCATTATATTCATCACATACAATTGCATAATTATTTTCAAAACTAGCAATTTGAATTGAGTTATATTAAATATTATGTGAATAGTTAGTTTCATGCATAATCTCTAAATTTTATGTGTTATTACCATTACAAATCAATTGCATATCATATCATTGTAGAAAAAAAGGACTAACACTGGATAATTTCTATTGCCAAATAATTAAAAATAGTCAATAATGACAGATTATCAAAACAAACTATGTTAGCTACATATGAACTATCTAGCGATGAATTTTATATTATTTTTGAAGTATATATTGATAATTAACTAATTTTACCCACTATAACAATAAAATCTTAAAATATCCATGTCATATCTAGTAAAACCTTATGTGACTAATTAATTTCAAGTATATTGACTGATATAAATTTTACAAGATATCCATTTATCATATACTAAGAAAATAAGATTTGATAATGGATAATTTATGTCGCTAATTAAAGAACAAAAAATCGTTAATCTTATTTAATGATGAATTATTCAAACTTTATTTAGCTACATACTATTTAAAAATTGATTAACGGTGAATTTTATAGTTAATGATTGCTTGTAGTATATTAATTAATATAATTGCCTTTACACAACAAGAAAATAAAGATCGATTAAATACTTACACAGAGAGACTATATTCAACGCCACAGCTTGTTTCAAGAGTTCAAAACAAAATGAATCTGGTGAATGGACATTGATTATCATCACATCAATTTTTTCCTTTCCTTTGGAGAGCATTGACATCCCCACGAGAGCCATATCAACGGTCGTAACTGTATATATTCATGCACTTTGAAAGTCAGTGTATTAAGAACAAGAAAAGAATATTATACACACTCTTATCATTATTAGGGTATGTTTATTAAATACCACTCCTACAATTAATTTGTTACTTTAATTTGTTTGTACAACACAATTTCTTATTTTATGCATGTGTACTTCTATACCTACAAAGTAGCTAGCAAAAAATTCAAGTCAACACAATTTACATAACTTAGACATAAACAATCAATGAATATTTACAAAGTAATTGAGAAATCAAACAAAAGCAAATAAGAAAAAGTCATAAAAACGCACTTAAGCTATACACCCCCCCCCCCCCCCAAACCCACCCAAATTGATGGGGGTTTGGCTACCTGAATTACCTGTTATATACTTTTTTTTGCGGTGTAAAATGGTTCAAGAGAATTACTATTTAAGTTAGCTTTCGGGGTATAGTAAGATAATTATAACATTTATTTACTTCTTTCAAGAATTTTAAAAATTGTTTATTGTCTTCACAAATTAAAGCAGGAAAAGTAATTGAATAACTATTAAGGTTGAGACAAAATTAAAAATAATATTTGAAAAGTAGTCATTAAAGTAGACTCAAATTTGGTCCGTTTCGATTAAGAAAAAACTAAATAAAATTAAAATATTTAAAAACTTGAGGTGCATGTGCAACCAAAAGAAGGTGTGTATTAAAAAAAAAAATCTTTAAAGAAAATATTATTTTTTTCATAAAAAATATCTCTCCCCACTTTTTTATCTACACCAATAAAATACAAAAAAGAAGAAGTTATTTTAAATAATATTGACAGCAAGATCAACTCCTATCATGTCCTTCTCTTACTCTTTATATTCCCTCCCGTTACTCTAATATGGTGCCTCCACCACCCTAGTGAATTTATTTTTTATAAAATGATAGATTTATAAAATTAGAGATCTCCACCTTCAATTTTTTTTTTGAGTAATTTAAATAATTTTCACCTCCAACTCTATGTCTCTCTAGGCCATTTGACAAAGAATAGTTTCCCTTCTTTTTCGACAAAAAGACCAAGTGTAAAACACATATGTAGGTTGATTAAATAATTAATATTATCATAAAATTATGTCCCTTACGATGAAAAACCTGATTAAATTGGAATGACACAGAAATCAACATAAATCTATTGATCCCCTTTAAAAAATCATATACATCTTTATGAAAGAAACTAATCATTTGTGTGAATGGTTATTGCAAGAACCACAAATAAAAAAAAATCTAATTTACTTCTTTTAACCACAAAAAAATCATTTATTAACTAGTAAAATAACATAAACAAGCATAGAAATAGTATTATGGAAACAAGGAAGAGAGAAATTCAAAATTTGAAAGATAAATGAAATCCGAAAAAAAGTCAATGATCACAAATTAGATAATAAGTATCATATCAATTAAACTCCTATGAAAAATGACATAGAATTTAGTTATATATATATATAAAGAGGTTATACGATTTATATAACAATTTTAGAGATGTCACCTTTATATTTATAAGATTTTAGCAAACCAACTATCTCAGTAACATTCTCTTTGTCATGATCTACAAGCATCACACGAACTTCATCTATCATACTATTAAAAGGAGTTGCCATCAGATTACTTATTTCTTCAATAATTTGAGTTTTATTTTATTCAGACATAAGAATGAGGAGACACAAGATACTACTCTATATATAGGGCTGAATTTATAAGATAAACACAACTCTTTTGGTAAATTTGTTAATTGAAGATCTAATGTGGTGTTCACTTTCCCCTTGAAGCCTGTTTATATTAGGAAAATGAGCAAGTTTAGGAGTGAAAAAGTGGAAACATTTTTTTATTATTTTTCAAATTATTGAAAATTCAGAAATTCCAGAATTTGATGGTCAAATTTGTTTTTTAGAGTTCAACTACGAAAAATAGTAAAAAAAATTCACAACCAAACACACAAATCTGAAATAACTAATACAAATTAAGCAAAATAAATCCGAAATAATACATTAATTTTTTTATTTTATAAAATATAAAATTTTGGGATAAGTTCAAAATTAAATGAAAACAATAATTATATCTTGACCCAAAAATAAATTTGAAGCAAATTTTGCCAAACAAAATTTCCACAATTTTTTTTCTCCAAAAATGCTTCCAAAATGTGTACCAAATGAGTTCTAAACGGAAAAAATTCCACAAGCATAATATATTTCATAAGTAAAAAAGGTTTTTGTTTTAAAAAAAACATAAATAAATATAGGGAAAAGGGTCTGATATACCCCTCAACTTTGCCATTTGGAGCTGATATGCCCCTCGTTATAAAAGTGGCTCATATATACCCAGAGGCGGAGCCAGAATTTGATATTTGTGGGTTCTAAATTTTAAAACAGAACAACATATTTGACTAATATAACAATCGTTAAAATTTCACTAGACAAGTTGTTATGTTTTGAAAACAAAAATGATGCATCATTTGGTACACTTTCAAATAGTTCATTTATTAATATGAAGATTTGAGTTATTTATTTCAAAGTTCTAATTTTTTGGTAAAAGGTAGATAAGTGTTATATTTTAGTATAACTTTTGAACAATTTTTTCTATATTCTCAATATTATTTTAAGTAAAATTAAAATTATTAAATTCACCATTAATATTGTTGGGACCTAAAGGGAAGGTTTTACTTGCTTCACCTTGAGCCACTCTTGCCCTGAAAGTTGAAGTTCCGAGAAGCAAACAATAACTTAATTAATATAATCAATTATTAATACGTGGAACAGTCTTAAAATCGAAGATTAATAATAAGATCCTTGAATAAATTGTTATATAATGTAAAGACAAATAAAAAAAAGAGAAAAGGGAGAGCCGAGGAGGAACTGAGAAGAGTAAATAGTACTTATCAGGACAGAGGTCTGCACTTTGACAACAAACAGTAGCAATGAAGTAGGTAGTAAAAAATTAGGGTTTTTTTTTTTTTTTTGGGTTTAACGTTTTATTGAATGCTTCAAAAGAAATCAATAGTGAGATGTTGTTTTAGAGTATGCCACTATATTTTTGTTACTTACAATTATCTATTTTGAAATTAATTGTCAGATGTTGTTTTGGAGTATGACACTACCTTTTTATTATTTTCAATTATCAATTTTCTATTTTATTGTTTGAAAAAGAATTTAGAAAAATCTATATAGGAAAAATTGAATTAAAGGAGGGTAAAAGATAGGCACAAAACACATTTTTAATCCAAAATAAAAAAATCCAGAAAAATTGAATTAAATAAAAAAAATGAATAGTTGTTAGTGGGGCTCAAACCCCCAACCAAAGAATCAGAGCTGCCCGTGCTTACCATTGCACCACACACCTTAGTTTGATGTGGGTTCGCACACAATATTTAAATATATATACATGATTTTTTAGTACGTATATAGGGTCTACGTAAAAGCCAGTGGGTTTGTCCGAACCCCCATTTAATACCGTAGCTCCGCCCCTGTATATACCTTTACCGTTATACAAACGGCTCACATATACCCCTACCATTACAAAATGAGCTCACACATACCCTTCATTTAACGGAAGTGAAAAAATTAATTTTAAATTTATATTTTTGACTTTTAATTTTTTTAAAAATCATTTAGGGGTATATATGATTCTTCTAGCAAAGTTCAAGGTATATTTTAATTTTTTTCATACATAAATTATTTTTTGACTTCTTTGATTTTCATTAATTGAGTTTCTTATTCTTATTTTATTTTGTTCTTTCATTTCTTAGTATAAAGAAAAAAATTTAAAACTATTTTTTTTGGCTATATTATAATTTAAAACTATTTTTTTTTGTCTATATTGTAATTTAATTTTTGTATTTGAAGAATTTTTTTTTTGTCATATATAATAAGTTTTACAAGAATATTAGTGAAACATAAATAAATAATAAATTTAAATTAGTCATTGAAACAAAAAAAGTAAAAAAAAAAATGTTTGAGGAGGATTAAATATATCCATATCGGATATAGGTTTTTTTTTTTTTTAAATAATAAAAAAATAAAACTAATTTTTTTCTTTTTTCATTTTCGTTAAAGGAAAATGGTATATGTGAGTATTTGTATATAAGCACGCTATATATATATATATAATAAGCCACAATGCGACTATCATTGTAACTATCTTGTTAGCTTTCAACCAAAAGCTATCAAGATTTTTAGTTATATATTTATTATTTAGTTAAATAATAAATATGTCATTGTATGAGCTATTTATTACTCATTCCTTTTGAATTTGTTAATCTGATTTTGATCTGACACATAGTTTACGAAAGTAAATTAGATTT
>JAJOOR010007139.1:0-27950 GCA_036250505.1 Solanum acaule | reverse complement strand
TTTATGTACAACATATGGAAAAGTGTCCAAAAAAAAAAAAACTTCAACATAATAATTTGACTAAAAATATCTTACTTTTACTTATTGGATTAAATATATCTTTAACATTTTATTTTTATTTAAATATGTCCCTAAAATCAACTATTGACTATAGAAGGTTTTTATAACGATCTGATCTGTTTGTTATGAGTAGGTCCATAAGGAAAGAATTTGGATCATAAAATCTTTTGGGTAGTTGTCACACCTCGAGCCTACCCCGTGAATGTGGTCGGCACTCGGAAATCATTGTTGGTCCCAAGCGAATCCTTGACATGGATGGCATACTGAACGAAAGACTAAACATAAATGTGGAAGCTTAAATAGATGAGTATTCGAAATACTTAACTAATCATCATGCACTCTCTGAAAATACTGAGTATAAATAATGAGATTGTTCACAATATTTGAAAGGAAATACTGATGGTAGGTACCAGGACAAGACCAGGACTACCTCAAAATACCAAACTATCTACTAATACTGGAAAAAAAAACATAATTAATGGAGTCCTCTGAAAGTAAGTCTCACAAAAAACTGACGAGGTAATGATCTCAACAAAGCGTCTATTGATGATCATGAACACCTGTATATGCATCATAAAATTATGTAGCATCGAATGACGTCAGTACATAGAATGTACAGTATGTAATAAGGCCATCTTAATTAATTTGTAATTTGTAGAATATATATAGAAGAATTAATGTATTAATATTGTTGATTTTTTTCCTTTATGGAAAGCTGTATTTATAGGCCAGTATTGAGACCTCTAAGAAAATAACAAAATGGTCACTTAAATATATTTTTGAACTGTTTTGTCCTTTAAGTTTGAAAAGATGAGCACATTTGGTCTACGCCATATATTTAACAAATTCTGGTTATTAGATTTTTTAAAAATTAGAACAGTGAAAGAATTAAGGATTTTGCGATAACGACTAAGTAAAAAATGAAATTAACTACAAACTTTGTAGTTAATAGGAACTTTTGATAATCTGTCTCTAAATAGGATTAACGATGAATTTTTGTTATATAGAAATATAATTTTCTATCACTAATTCTTAATTTTTTTTAAGTAGTGAGCTCACATTCAGAGATGTACCTTTTATATTATGCTTGATATGCTAACTTGAAATAAAATAATCACCTCTTAATACTAGTTAAATTGTACAAATAATACAATATCAATATATATAATTTAAATTCCTCATAAGAAATATTTTTTAATATGCCCCTATATATATTTATTAAATAAAATTACTTACTTTAGTCATTTGTTGCACTTGATTTTAGCTGTTATCTACACCTTCAACTTTTAGCATGCACAAGTAGGTATTTAATTTTATATAAAATTAAACAAATAGACACATTCGTCTTACGCGGCGTCCTACATGGAAACTTTGTGTCCTACATGATGTCTTATGTGTATTTGTCACGTAGAACGTGTGTGTCTACTTGTTTAATTTTATACAAGTTTAAGTTTCTACTTGTATACACTCAAAGTTGGATGACATAGATGCATGCCAATTGAAGCCAAATTAAAAGGCATATTTATATATTATACCTATTTTTCATCATCATATTGAGAGTTCTAACACGAAACAAATGAACTTTATGTGTCCAAAATGTTCAAACCATATTTTACCTGTTTTGAATTTCTATCACCACTAATGCTCAAAGTAATGTTAGTTCTTTCTTCATTTGTCATGATGGTTAGGAGTAGTTTTCTTTGACAATGACATATTTCTTAGTCTCTTTTTGAATGTTTATGTACAACATATGGAAAAGTGTCCAAAAAAAAAAAAACTTCAACATAATAATTTGACTAAAAATATCTTAATTTTACTTATTGGATTAAATATATCTTTAACATTTTATTTTTATTTAAATATGTCCCTAAAATCAACTATTGACTATAGAAGGTTTTTATAACGATCTGATCTGTTCGTTATGAGTAGGTCCATAAGGAAAGAATTTGGATCATAAAATCTTTTGGGTAGTTGTCACACCTCGAGCCTACCCCGTGAATGTGATCGGCACTCGGAAATCATTGTTGGTCACAAGCGAACCCTTGACATGGATGGCATACTGAACGAAAGACTAAACATAAATGTGGAAGCTTAAATAAATGAGTATTCGAAATACTTAACTAATCATCATGCACTCTCTGAAAATACTGAGTATAAATAATGAGATTGTTCACAATATTTGAAAGGAAATACTGATGGTAGGTACCAGGACAAGACCAGGACTACCTCAAAATACCAAACTATCTACTAATACTGGAAAAAAAACATAATTAATGGAGTCCTCTGAAAGTAATGAAGTCTCACCAAAATCTGATGAGGTAATGATCTCAACAAAGCGTCTACTGATGATCATGAACACCTGTATATGCATCATAAAATTATGTAGCATCGAATGACGTCTAACATAGAATGTACAGTATGTAATAAGGCTGAATGAAGTAAATAACTGGACTGCATAGATAAGCTAAAAGTAAAGCATGAACATGAAATGAAATCATTAAAGCTTTACAATGAGATATGTTGTAATAGCAAAACACTTACTTTACTCTTCTTGGGGAGTTTCTCTAACCGACAACCATTATTATGAGCCTCGTGATGATACAATATATTCCCACGTTGTCAGAATTGTCATATACCTTGTCGGAGCATAGGACAAAAACTCAACTTATGGATCTATCTAAGAAGCCTCAACGAGGCTAGTGAGAAATCACCTGAATTAACGGTACGATCTTATGTATGCCATCGACACATTTTATGGGATTTGAGTTATCTTAACTCTTGCTCAAATCGGTGCTCAATACTTCTCCCAAAACATGCAATAATGCTCATATAATATCTATGCAGAGTTAATACTCAAAAGACCCTCTTTAGGAAAAACTTATCTTTACTTTACTGACTGAAATTTCTTCTGAAAACTATTTATGCTCTTATTAAAATATCAATACTTTTCTCAATGCAAAATAATACATTTGGAGCCATTAATGTTCCCTGAAAACTCTTCTCAAATCACAACTTAATATACTTGGACTCACTTTAATTCTGAAATCAATGCATGGAAATAGTTGCACAAAGGCTTTCAACAATTCTCATTAAATAGGATTCATGTGATAAAATATGTATGAACAACAACCCAAGAATCAAAATACATAAAATATCATAGTCTTAATAATAAGAAATCAGAACTCATAATAAGAAATAAAAACCAAGTTTAGAATTCATAGAAAACTTTGGTTAAGACCTTGGATTTAACTCATACTGAATGAATTTAGATGTAGGGCGTGAGGATGAACTTAGTCAATCACTATCAATAGCCTTACATACCTGGAAGATCAAGGTTCTTGAACAAGCGTGAAAAAGGTGCTTGAAACCATAAATTTCTCCTCTTGAATTCTTATTTAAGTCTTGAGAATTATTATGAGAGTGTTAGGGTTGACTAAATTGGAAAAAAAGCTCAAATAGATGTAAAATCATCAAAATTCAAACTTAGAAGGGGTGAGAAATGACTAGAATAACCCCACTCAAAAGTTGATGGAACTACCTAAGAGAGCACATCTACGGTCTATATGGATTTTTACGGACAATACTATTCAGCCGTAGATCCCATTAGTGGAAGTCAAGTTTCTGAAGAATAACCACAATCACCATCTACGATTCGTAGACCACTTGACAGATGAAAATTCTGGGGCTCAGATTCTTGGACCACGACCCTGACTTACGGGACATAGAACCTTAAACGAACCGTACTATTAGGTTGTAGGGCCCAATCTCTGCAATCCAACTTTCTGAAGACTAACCACGAACATACCATCCACGAGCCATAGACCATTGTACGACCCGTACTTAGCTTTCATAGAATCAAAGTATTAAATTTACCAACTTCTGAATATCACAACCATAAGCCCAACCACGACTCGTATTTCTAACCATGGGCCGTACTTTTAATTCGTACAACTGAGTCTGAGACTTAACATCTTCCAACTTTCAAGACTTTTATCCACGACTCGTATACTTTACCACAGATCGTAAAAACCAACTCGTAAAATCTAAACCAATATTCTCCCAATGTAAGTGTCAACCATGAGACGTCTCCACAAGCCAAACATTTATCCACGGTATGTACTAATCCCTCGTGAAACACTACACCATCAAATTTTCTGCAACTTTCCAGCTCCCAACTAACCTTTACACGTTCGAGGTGTTACAATAATAACTTAAAAATTCTTGGCTAGGCCAACCTAAGACGGAATCTAGGCTAGGTAAGGTCTAAGGTCATCCGAGAAGGGATATAGATCTTTTTTTGAGATTTGACTAATATATACTTGTAGCCAAGACATTAAGAAGTCCATAAGGTCTCCCGAAATTGAATTCAAGTAAGCAAAACTCTCAGAATTAAACTTGGCGTTAAAGGTATGTGTCGGGACTCCAAGGAAAGGAGTTGTGTTGTAAAAAAATGCCTTTTTTAGATGTTGAGCTACATATCCCTTATCGATCTCGCTATAGAGAACAATGTCCCGCTATAGCGGCACTCAAACCGCTATATCGGGGTAAGTTATCACTATAGCAGCGCTTCTATACAGAGATTATGACTTCTTAAGGAACAATATCAAGATTTTATATTAAAAATAGTCTAAAATTCCTATTTTCTGCACTCTGAGTTCTTGATACAAAAGGGGCGATTTTGGATTGTCAGCATCATTTTCCTCACAAAATTCATCAGTAAAGAAAAGAATTTGAATCTCCAATCTTGTAAATAGTTTTGTAAGACTTAGAAACTAGGTTGTTGCTATTTGGGGAAGGTATTTGCATGATCCCACGGGGGAAAGAGCCCTATGTTGGGAAAGATGATCATATTTTAGATAGGGTTAGGATTTGTTGATACTTCAAGTAAATTAATGTTGGGGTTTATTTGCCCTGATTTCTTACCATAAATAAGTTTTTCTTTTAGGAAATGTTTCAATATTTTGACTAGTCCTTTTCTTGTAGGAAAGGTTTTAGGACTCTATAAATACAGGTTTGTTCCTTCTAACTTAATTATCATTCACAATGTAGTCCTAGGGTTTTAAGAGTTGCGGTTATGGAGGAGAATTTTGTGTACCTCATTGTATTCCGAGTGAATTGGTTGAGGTTGTTTCTCTCTATATTTTGTACTCTCATATTTACAGTGGATTGCTCATCTCCTTTGTGGACATAGGTCGATTGACCGAATCACGTTAAATCTGTCTCTTTTGGCGTGTTTCTCGTTTGTCTTCTTACTCATGGTCTTTCGAGGTTTGCTTTGGTAGCTTCCGCATTGCACCTGCTTATTTCAATCCTAACAATTAATAGGCCATTAGTGATTGAGTGTTGTTTGTATTGCTTATTTTACACCAAGAACAAGCTGAGACATTTCGCAAGAGGAAAGCTCGGGTTACTTAGAGTTTCCACGAGACTTGATTAAAGGTACGTAGGTGATGGTTATATACTTATGGTTTATGTATGTATGAATGTATACTGCTTTGTAGTATCATTTGTGCAATGCAGGTAGGGAGACATAGAAAATGACATCACGTAGCTAATTTTATGCAATGAACTTGTGATTGTGATTTGTGATTTTCTAGTGATCTTGTTCATTATGCTATGTGACTGTGCATGACTAGTTGTGATTGTTGATTGATTCGGGTTGCACGCTGGTACATGATATATGGTTGGATAAGATATCATGCCTGGTATGATTATATATGGTTGACTTGGATACCATGCCTAATATGACATTAACAATTTGGTTTGGGTTTCGTGAAAAAACCAGGTATGAGATTTTGATTCCATATAAGAAACGTGCATTTATATTTATAACCATGTAGGAAATATTCCATACATTGGTTGATTCAAATATTTTTGTTTCATGACATGTGAATGAGAGTCTATATGTGGTTAGTAGCTATTGTTTTATTGTGCATTGTCTTGTGTCAATATTTGTGGTAAACTATTAACATTCATATCTTGAACTGGCCAAAGTGGTTTGTATACTGATTTGCACTTATTTCTTTTCTTGTTGAGTGCAAAAAATCTTTTAGCGGCTGATGCGAGACCTCAATCGAGAGACACCTAATCTAAATCCAAAGGTGAGCTACATTTTTCAAGCTATCATGGATTCTCCTATATTTCTTGTCCATATTTTCAGACATAAACTTTAGTATTTATTTCTATTATTAGTTTTGGGGTTGCATCCCCATTTTGACTACTTAGATTTTTGGTAATGATGACATTTAGATCTTAGGGGTTTATTTTCCTGATTTAGATGTTGTGGCTATAAGTTAAGTTTATGGGGGATTAATTCTCTAGTCAACTAAACTATTTTGCCTTATTTATGATGAGATTGGTTTCTTTTAATTGGTATTGGATTAATTTGGGTTAGCCTTTGGTTCTCCCACCATGTTGTTTAGTGTAGGTGACCACAATGGTCTAAGTCGTAAAGTTAAAGTTTGATAAATTAAAGATTTCTAGGTCGATTTTAACTTAGTTTTTGATGAAATTTCATATTTGAACTTCCCTAAGCATGGGTAAGATATTTTTCAAGAAATATTTCAGATTTAACTCAAAATTTCGGACACGAGTATTTGAGGTTTTTCTCATGAACTTGTGTTTTGAGTAAATTAGAGTTTTGAGCATGATTTCAACTTATTTTTCGTTAAGATTTCACTTGTGAGTTCCAAAATATTTGGGTATAATGTTTTTTATAAAAATTCTAGATTTACCCTTAGCCTTTGGAATTGCCTCTTTTGGTCGTTTTGAATCCGATTTCTAAAACTAGCATTGTGGGTGTCGTTATTCATGTTTTCTTATGGTATTCTATATTTGATTAGTTTGTGTGAATTTTGTGGCTCGACATGAAGGAAAGACTCAAGTGTCGAGTTGATTTTGTTACTTTTTAAGGCAAGTGGACCTCTTGACCCTTCGTCAAGTGTATTGCACCTTGTATGCCATTGTGTGATTGGGAATAATGAGAATTGGTGAAGGATTTCATATATTATGTGTATTGTTAAATGATGAATAAGTTCTTGTGATGATAATGTGGGCTAAAAGAAGAATATTGAAGGTATTGTGATATATGATGTGATATGAATGGTTGAGTGGTTGTGCTGATTCATTCTTGATGTTGTGCCAAAATTATTGTCACGCCCCGAGCCTACACCCTGGACGTGGCCGGCACTCGAAGACCATTGTTGGTCCCCAAGCGAACCCTCATCCTGACTGACTCTAAGCGGAAGACTAACTTAAGCATACAAGAGCTTAAAACTGAATAAGAGTTTATAAACTCAACTTTACAAATCTTTTAACTCAAAAGAAAACTCTGTATAATAGAATATATATACAACTCGCCATAAAAGGCAACTTTAGTCTTCAAAACATTTAACAAAATAAATGAAAAGACTTCTGAAACTCTAATGTCTATCTATGAAGCCTCTAAGTGATAAAGATGGAAGCCGGGACAAGACCCACAACCTCCTAACAACTGATACAACTGAAAGGTAAATGAAATCCTCCGGAAGCAAGGAGGCTTGCCATAGCTAACTGGAACTCCCGGATGTATCAACGAATCTCCTGTTGATGATCCCGAATACCTGTGACTGCATCATAAGAAAATGCAGGCCAAATGGCTCAGTACGTGAAATGTACGAGTATGTAAGTTGGAAAGCTAAACAACATAGGCTAGAAGAAAAACTGGAATAAACTAAATAACTTACCCCTTTTCAAACTTTCTCAACTCAAGGAATACTCAAAACTACTCAAACTTACTCAACTTAGAAGATAGATACTGGACTCAGAGACAGATGCTCAACTCAAAGATATATATTCAACTCAAAGATAGATACTCAACTTAAAGATACTTAACTCAAGGATACTCGAATAACTGAACTCAATATAAAGCAACAAGACACATGCAATATATATATATATATATAAAACTGGTAAAACAGTATCAACAACTTAGTTCGTTAAGGATAAAACGATAATAAACTCAACTTTACTTATATAAAAGTAATATAACTTTTGTGGGAGGTTCTTTAACCGACAACCACCACTATGAGCCTTAGTGATGGTACAACGTTTTACCTCACGTTGCCCAAGGACCATCCTATACATTGCCATCGATATAGGAAGCTAACACAACGTTTTACCTCATGTTGCCCAAGGACCATCCTATACCTTGCCATTGATATAGAAAGCTAACTTTACTAAGTGGATCCACTAGCTTAGCTTTACGTGATCATCTAAAAAGTATGATCCGTTTAATCCCATGTTAGCGCATGGTTCTTATGGAGAGTTGAGTTAATATGAACTCGTGTCCCCAATTCGGTGCTCAATACTATTCCCAAAAATACTTTGGCTCATGCTTTTATAACAACTTCTTTCTTTAGTTTGAGATAATTACTCAAAGCTTAGCCCAAATGCTCTTTTGGAATTAATGTTCCCTTTCTTTGCTCAAATGTGTAAAAACATTTATAAACTCTTAGGGAATACTTAGTCCCCTTATAGCTTTTGAGAAAATGAACTCAACTCTTTACTCTTTATTTTACTGGAGACTCTTTACTCTTGAATTAACTTGAAACTCGATACTTTTGACTTGACTTGAAACTCTTGACTCAACTTGAAACTCTTAACTTTTAACTTAACTTGAAACTCGATACTTTTGACTTGACTTGAAACTCTTGACTTAACTTGGAACTCTACATTCTTTACTTAACTTGAAACTTGAGCCTTAAAATGAAGTTAAAACGATCAATGAAGACTCTTTGAAAGGCTTTAAAGACATGCTTTGACTTACTTCTTAATTTCTAGACTTGACTTCTAACTTCACTTGACTTTGATCCTAACTCTCCTTGAATTGGATTATGGATTCAAGGTGTATGATCACACGTTTATGGATGAGTTTGAGTTGTTAAGATGTACCTTAAAGTATTGGAAATAACTATAAAACATAGGTACTTTACCAAGGAACATGTATGAAAAAGTGGGGAATGAAAAGGAAGGATTGGTGTTCTTGGCGCTAGGAGAGGCGCGGGGCGCCAGCCCTCAACTTCAAAGGGGCTTGCTGGGCACTCTGCCAGGCGCCAGCCCTCAACTTCAATGGTTTCAGCCCCAATCACTTAGAAACATAAAACCCCTCAACATACAATAGATTCAACTCAAGAACACAATCGAAAACATATCCCTCATCAACAAGAACTTCAACAACACAACCAATAACTTCAACAACCAAAATAAATCTTTTCTTGGAATTAAAAACGAGTTGGTGTGTAGGGTATGAACCAACCAACACTAAGGATCATAAAATCCCTCAACATACCAGAGATTCAACTCAAAAACACAACCAAATCATGTCCCAAATCAACAAGGGACTTCAACAACACAATTAACAATATCAACAACACAACCAGCAACTCCAAACAACACAACCAATCTTTTATCAATAATAAAATGAGTTTGGTGTGTGGGGGAAAGAATCAACCCATCACTATGAACTCACATAACTGATTAGGGATTACCCCCGACGAAAATCCACGACGATTCTTAGCTTCTTCTTCTCTTTCTCCTCTTCTTTCTCTCTTCACTCTCAAAACCCTCACTCTCACTCTTTTAAAAAGAAAAACTGATAAAAAAAATCAGCCTAACACCTTAATATAACCAAAAGAATTGGCTAGGGAAAAGACCAAAATACCCTTAAAATTTTTGGACTAAACTGCCCTGTGCGACTGTACCAACAACCCAACTTCCAAAGGGCATAACTCACTTATACAAACTCGGAATCGAGCAAACTCGGCGGCGTTGGAAAGATCATTCCAAGGGTTTTCCATACATAACTGGAAATTCACCTAAATCATTCTGAGCTAGGAGTTACAACTGCTCAAAGTTGACCAAAAACTCACTTTTTTTCCATTCCACACCAGGCTCAATAAATAATTGAATGTAGACAGGGGATCCTAAACTAAAAAGGAGTCCATGACCCCCTTTTAGAGCGTATAAGGGGAGGTCGAATTCCAACCCTTTCTCTCGAGTATACCCATTACCAAAAAATATACGTCACTTTGGGACACATGCGCATAGCCGCCGTGCATGGCTAAAAGTCAACCAAAAAAAAGAGCCCAAACTCTTTTTTTTTTAGTTCCACTGAGAAAGTCTTTTCTTATAAAAGACGCCACTCTACGAGGGAAGATGCAGATAAAAGGCCAATAGCCTGATGTCAGCTTCTACGGCATAAGCTTTACTTAGCCAAATTTTTCAGATTTTTGAATTCTTTCCAAAAATGACTATTTCCAATTCAACTCTTCTTGGAACTCAATGTGCTACATCTAGGAACCTTAACTTAACACTCAAGAAATCTTTATTCCTCGGTAAAATCTCACTCCACATGAAGGACGGCTCGAGTCTTAGTTCGAAAAATTCTCTGGGGTGTTACAATTATATGTATTGGGTTGTTGTTGCGAAGGTTACTATTCTCTCATTGAGCATTTGCATACATATATTTGTATTGGTGCTATAATATTGTGGTGATGAGCTTTGTGAAAGTATTGAGAAAAAGGGGACGTGCCACACGTGCTTGATTAATATTGAGGAAAAAGGGACGTGTCACATGACGTGGTTGATTTCTATTAAGAATAAGGGGATGTTCCACGCGGTGTGGTAGATTCATGGACTGATAAGTACCTCATGAGTCCCGAATTGAGATTTATCGGGTGTGTATCATTAGGACAAACATACATCACCATATATGACATTGCATTACACTTCATCCTTGTTTCTTGCTATTCATGAGTGATGATATGTTATTGTGGTTGTTGAATTATGAAAAATTGTGATGATATTTCTATATGTGTTGAGGTGCAAGTTGTGATGTTCTATATGTGTTTTGTTGTTATTGAGTGAGAATTGTTAGATTAGGTTGATTTATTCTATGCATGTTGTAGTTTTGTGGAGGTTCGAATGGTGTGTTAGAGTACTTGTGTTCAGTATTGTCTTACCTAGGGTTAGTTAGGGTTGCTTGTTGAGTACCGTTGTTGTTTGATACTTACTCCCTTGCTTTCTACACTTGTGTAAGTTACAAGCTCGGATCGTCTTGATCACCTCTTCTCATCTCCGTTCGAGGCTTACTGTTGGAGGTTTGTGAGGTAGCTACTCTTGTCATCTCAGCAGACACCTCTTACTTTTTCATTATGCTTTTGTTCTGTTATAGACACAATAACATTCATACTTGTATATCCTTTGAAATCTATTGTAATACTAGAGGCTTATACAAATGACTTTTTCGGGGGGAGAGGGGGGGGGGGGGTATATCGAGTTATGTTATATTTATCTGCAATGTTAATGTTATGCTAGTTTTTTATTCTGTTTTATTTTCGCATTTACTTTTTTGGTTAGGTTTTAGGCTAACCTATCTTGGTGGAATAAGACAGGTGTCATCACACTCAATTTTTGTGTCTTGACATGAACAATACTAATTAACTAGTCAAACTTTATATCAGTTGTTTTATTTTTTTATTTGGGCTATATATCACCATACTCAATTAGGTGTGTTTTAATATATTAATGGTAATATATAGCGTTTAGATTTTTAATAAATAAATTAGTAATTGAGATGTGAAATTCACAAAATATAAAGAATCAGGTATATTATTTTCACTTTATCTCATTAAAATTGAATTTCATATAGGATAAAGACAAGCGACCAACATATACATATATTTAAGTTGTAACCTATAAGAGTAGGTAGTTTCCCAATATATGGAAAACTTATAAGGTTACATATTTATTTTCTTACACAAACTTTGAAAATACAACATTATTTAAAATGCTTGAATAAACACGAAGACATATCAAGCAATTAATAGTTCATTCATTGCACGCAATAATAATTTGCGATCCAAGGATATTTCATCAATAATAGTGCGCTTGTGTTATACGCAATGAAAAATCGTAGACCCAAGTATAAGACAAGTTGAACAGATAACACCTTCTTTGCAATCGCCATGGACCTTGCAACGTCTCCCACAAGTAGTAATATCATCAAGTCGAAGTAATTTCCCTTTCATCTCTTCAACATCAACAGACAAGTCTCGTAATGCCATGACTTGCATCTTATTCGGAGCCCAAGAGAGATTAACTGCACATTGTAAATGCAACAATGATTAGACTAATAATATATATACACATTGATATCCTAAATAAGGATATCAATTGACTAAGTCAAAAGTTGAGCTTGTAAGGGTTTAGGGGTTCAGTCGAACTTCTTTAGATAGACAATTACACTATTTATACATAATGAAGAATTATATATTTTTTTTTATATATATACTATATAGTAGATATTGAACTCCGTTTGACTTTTTCATGTGTTTATTTCTTTATAACTTGAACCCTTTTAATGAAAATTCTGACTATGCTACTGATTTAGATATTTATAACAAACTAAAAAAAAGGTTAAATATCTAAGAAATATGTACTAATTAATAAAATGGGAGAAGAGTGGTAAAAGCTTCAACCCAAAATTGCAACAAAAAGAGCAATGAAGAGAAAAGCTTGCTTAAATGAGGCCATCATAATTATTTTTTTTGTAATATATTGATGTTTTGCTTCCTTTATGGAAGGCTTGTATTTATAGGCCTAAATTAACGAGTATTGAGACTTGTAAGAAAATGACAAAATGGTCACTTAAGTATATTTTTGGACAATTTTGTCCTTTACGTTTGCAAAAGTGAGCACATTTGGTCTACACCATATATTTAAGGTAGAATTTATCGATGGTTATCTGAAGTTGGCACCAACTTTCATTTAAATATCTTTACTAGGGTTTGTTCATTTTAAACACTTCATCTCAGGGTTCATTGTGTCACTAACACTTTTTTGACTAACAACCAAAACATATAATGTGTGTATTACACTTACGATTAACGTGTAAAGTGATGAATTCAATAACGACATTTGTTATTTATGTCCAGAATAATTCTTACATATAATGAATTTTGAGTAAAAACAAAAAGTGACCAATGAATCGATGATACGTGTTACACTTTCTTCTTTCTTCTTAGGCTAATAAATAGCTTGAATCTACCAAAAATCAAACTCACTCCCTTGCAAACATTAAATTCTTTTAAGAAAGAATCTCATGAATATTTCAATATTTAAACTAATGCGTGCTTTATATTATGCTTGATATGCTGCTTCAAATAAAATGATCACCTCTTAATATTTGTTCATATTGAACTGATAATATAATTATCAATATATCATTCAAATTATTCATAAGAAATATTTTTAAATATGACCCTATATATTATATAGAATTACTCAATTTAGTCATTCGTTACATTTTTGGTCTATCCACATTCGTGTCATATTGAATAATCTAGTCTTTTTTCTATTCGTCATTAACAGAGTTTCAATACGAAACGAGTGAACTCCATATGTCTAAATTCTAAAATGTTCCATCCATATTTTACCATTTTTGTAATTGTATCACCACTAATGCTCAAAGCAATGTTAGTTTTTTTCTTCATAAGTCATAAATTGTTGGGAGTAGTTTTCTTTTAACAGTGACATCTTTCTATATTGGATCATTCTACTATCCAACTTTCTTGAGTCTCTTTTTCTTAATGAATGTTTATGTACAAAATATGGAAAAGTGTAAAAAAGAAAAAAGAAAAAAACCTTTTACCTATTAATTTGGCCAAAAGTATCTTATATTTATTTATTAGATTAAAAATCTCTTTAACATTATATTTTTATTTGAAAATATCCCTAAATTTTAATTATTGAAGGGTTTATCAGGCACATTTCCTTTTTAAGAAAAGTAAAGCCAATTATGATAATACTACTAAAAAGCTGGAATTAGCTGGAACTCCGTTGCTTATCCATCACTATAGTCTATATCGCTAGTAGTTAACAAAAAAATATTGCTAATTCATCATTAAATAAAATAAGCGATGGATTTTGTTGATTAACTCCAAAATTTATTAGTCATAAATCATGCTTTTTATGTACTTTTGTTCTTTCCTTGAAGAGAAAAGTATAACAGAAGAGGGTCAAAATTGCTCCTGAACTATGCGAAATAGATCACTTAAACCTTTCATTACCTTTTGGGATAAAAAATTGCCGATGTCGTTATTCCAACAGACCACGAATACCTTCAATTACAAACCACCTTTAGCGGTGACAAAAGTCGCCACAAAATCCTAAAATATCGCCTCTAAAGGTATTCATTGATTTTTAGCATTAGATTATAAGGATGATTTTGTGTTTCTTCTTCATAGTTTTGAAAAATCACAAATGACATCGATCAAGGAGGAGTTTGAAGACTCTATATATTTTATTTTTATGCCATATGTAAATGCATAGAATGTAGAATAATGCATTGTGTAGTAGGAGAATTGAGTTGAGAAGTAATTTTGGTGTTTTTCGTAATAATATTGGTTGTTTTTAATATTAATAGTACACGTTATTTATTTTAGAAAATTAATTACCATATTTTTTGGTTGAAACGACTCATCTATATCATCCATTAAAACTTTGTCTCATCTATGTCATTTTCGTTAACAAATAATGACATTGATGAGTCTTTACTCAAATGGAAATGACATATATATATATATATGAGTCAAACTTTTAACGGATGACATAAATGAGTCTTTTCTCAAAGTTCGATTGCATATTTGAGTCTTTTCTCTTTAATTAATGACGTGGACGAATCATAATAAATAATGATATCGCAGAATCAAAACTGTTTTCAGTTAGCAAATAATGACATGGATGAACCTTTTCTCAAACGGAAATAACATAAATGAGCCAAACTTTTAATAGATGACATAGATGAACCTTTTCTCAAAGTTCGATAACATATTTGAGTCTTTTCCCATATATAAACATGTAGGGAGAAGAAAAAAGATTCGTGCAATAAATTGTAGAGAGGACAAGAAGAGAACTTGAAAGGAGAAATGAAAGGAAGAGAGATCGAGGGAGAGAGAGAAAGGAGAGAGGGAGGAGAGTGACGAGCGAAAGAGGAAGAGAGGAAATATTTGCTACAAAATCTTAAGTGTAGCTATGTTATATAATTGATTGAAAATATCGCAAGATTATGCATATATAATAGTTATGTTTGCTATATTATGTAGTTTTTTTCCATAAAAGTAATAACTAAGGTATGTTATTTTGATTATATTCACAATAAATAATGAATTGCACATAGGATAAAGACAAACATCCAACATATACATGTATTTAAGTCGCAACCTATTAGAGTAGGTAGTTTCCCAATAGATGGAAAATTAATAAGGTTACATATTTATTTTCTTACACAAACTTTAAAATATAACATTATTTAAAATGCTTGAATAAGTACAAAGACATATCAAGTAATTAATATTCATCCCTTGTGTGCTTAAGGATATTTTACCAGTAATAGTGCACTTATGTTACATGCATTGAGAAAATAGAGCCCCAAGTGAAACACAATTTGAACAAATAACACCTTCTTTGCAATCGCTACGACTCTTGCAAGGACTCCCGCAATTAGAAATATCACCAAGTCCAAGTAATTTTCCTTTCATTGTTGCGACATCAACATGTAAGTCTCGTAATGCCATTACTTGCATCTTATTCGGAGCCAGAGAAAGATTAACTGCACACATATTGCAAACATATAACAACGATTAGAGTAATAATATACACACACATCAATTGTCTAAATGATTATAACAGACTAAAAAAGAAATAAAACATCGAAGAACTATAGACCAATAAAATGGGAGAAGAGTGGTAAAAGTTTAGAACCTAAAATTGCAACAAAGAGAAAAGTTTGCTTAAATGAGGCCATCTTAATTAATTTGTAAAATATATTGAAGATTTAATGTGTAAATATTGATGTTTTCCTTCCTTCATGGAAGGTTGTATTTATAGGCCTAAAATAGCCAGAATTGAAACTTGTGAGAAAATGACAAAATGGTCCCTTAAATATATTTTTGAACAATTTTGTCTTTTACATTTGTTAATGTGAGCACATTTGGTCTACGCCAAATATTTAACAAGCTCTGATTAGTAGAGTTTGTGAGAAAAAATAAAACAAATTTAGATTTTAACGAGTACTACTAAAAAAATAAAACCAACTATGAACTTCGTACCTTAAAGAACTTTTTGATAATCCGTCTCTAAATAGGATTAACAATGCATATTTTGTTGTTGTTTAGCTACATAATTTTCCATCGCTAATCCCTATTTTTAAAGTAGTGAACTTACATTTGGGGATCCAAGTTTTTACAATTAAAATCTAAAGTACCAGATAACTCTTTGTATCATATGATTGATGTGATAACTTGAAATAAAATGACCTCTTAATACTAGATATATTAAACATATAATATAATATCAGTATATATAATTTAAATTCTTCATAAGAAATATTTTTAAATATGAACCTATATTATATAGAATTACTCAATTCAATCATTCGTCACACTTTTGGTACATCCACACTCGTGTCATATTGAACCATCTAGTAATTTTATATTTGTCATTAATGAAGTTTCAACACGAAACGAGTGAACTCCACGTGTCCAAAATGTTCCATCCATATTTTGCCCTTTTTCTTGTAATTGTATCACCACTAATGCTCAAAGTAATGTTAGTTTTTTCTTCATGAGTCATAATTGTTAGGAGTAGTTTTCTTTGAGGTGACATCTTTATATATTGAGTCATTTTACTATCCAACTTTCTTGTGTCTCTCTTTAAATGTTTATGTACAAAATATTTTTTTAAAAAAGTGCCAAAATATCATTAACCGATTAAATTTGGCTAAAACTTATTTTGTTTTTACTTATTGAATTAAAAATATCTTTAACATTATATTTTTATCTAAAAATGCCCCTAAAATTTAACTATTGATTAGATGGACTTTAAACAAAGTGATGTTGGTCCTTGGGATAATTCAATGTGAATTAACTTATCTAATTCCTAAATTTTTATTATATATTAAACCCCACCGTGATTTTTTTCTTCTTCCACATATATTTATTTAATATTGTATATTCATTTTATATATAGTTGGTAGTGTTTTATTTGTTAGAATAAAAATAATATGGTGTTACGCGGAAAATAACAATTTTAAATATGTATATTTTTTTATTTTGTGGTGAAATTATCAAAGTTATCATCTTTTCATCATATTTTTTTTTTCAAATTCTGTATAATGATAGAATTAAAAGGAAAAAGAGATACTAATTTAGATATATATATATATATATATCTAAGTTTCAGAGACATATATATTTTATTTTTATGAGTTGTTAATTATCTTATTAAAAATATAAATATCACTTTAAGTGCGACGTGGATAGAAAATTAAATTCTCGATAGACAGTGAAATGCACACATTGAAATGATTGCCATGTGTAATTTCATTTTTTTTAAAAAAATTAATATTTCATTTTTTTTAAAAAAAATATATATTTCATTCTATTTTTTTTCAAAATTAATTTTTGAGATTGACATGCACTTGGCCATTTAGTATTAGTTTCCTGGTTAGGTTCCTATGTGCCTGAAGGAGGTGCTCTCAAGTTTGGTCCACGTCAGCACATAAAGTGTAAAGAAATAAGCAAGAAAAATTGAGAAAATTATGATCCAAGTCTATTAGGAAAAAATATTTACGCCACGTAGTTCATATTTTGAGTTGGTTACCCGATTTAGCTCATATTTGTGTATTACCTTTTATATATTATCACTTCTTTTGCAAATTGTACATTTAAACCATATATTGTCCATATTTCTATTTAAATATTTATACTCTATGTATTACAACACATCTCGAAATTAACTAGGTCAACTATCAGTTGTGAAGAGGCTAAATGAGAAACTTTTAAATAAATAAAAAAGAAACAATTGATGATTAGAATGTAAAATTCGTGAAAAAATAATAGTTCAAATATATTATTTTGACTTTACCTTCAATAAATAATGAATTTTGCATGTAGGATAAAGACCAGCTACCAACATATACATATATTTAAATGTAGCCTATTAGAGTAGGTAATCTCCCAATAAATAGGAAACTTATAAGGTTACATATTTATTATCTTTGCACAAACTTTGCAAACACAACATTATTTAAAATGCTTGAATAAACACGAAGACATATTTCATCAGTAATAATTTGCTTATGTTATATGCATTGTGCAAATAACGACCCAACTTTAACACAATCTGAACACATAAAGCCTTCTTTGCAATCACTACGGTCCCTGCAATTCATCCCACAAGTAGTAATATCACCAAGTCGAAGTAATTTTCCTTTCATCTCCACAACATTAACGGGTAAGTCTCGTAGTGCCATCACTTGCATCTTATTTGGAGCCAAAGAGAGATTAACTGCACATTTTAAACGTAACAATAATTATACTATTAATATATATACATTGATATTCTGTATAAGGATATCAATTGTCTAAGTATTTATAACAAACTAAAAAAGAAAATAAAACATCGAAAGAAACTAATTAAATGGGAGAAGAGTGGTAAAAGTTTATAACCTAAAATTGCAACAAAGAGAGCAATGAAGAGAAAAGCTTGCTTAAATGAAGCCATCTTAATTATTATTTTTTGTAAAATATTGATGCTTTGCTTCCTTTATGGAAGGCTTGTATTTATAGGCCTAAATTAACCAGTATTGAGGCTTTTAAGAAAATGACAAACTGGTCACTGAAGTATATTTTTGAACAGTTTTCTCCTTTACATTTGCAAAAGTGAGCACATTTGATCTACCCAAATATTTAACAAGCTCTAGTTATTAGATTTTGTGAGAACAATGAAAAAAATAAGGATTTAACGAGAACTATTAAAAAAATAATCAAATACACGAACTTCATAGCTAATAGGACTTTTTGATATCCGTCCTTAAATAGGATCAACAACGAATTTTTGTTGTTTAGCTATACATAATTTTCCATCGCTAATTCTTTCTTTCTTTTAGAAGTGAACTCACATTTGGAAATCCAAAGTTTTTGCAGTTACTCTGAAATAACAAATAATCATTTATATTATGACTGATATGATAACTTGAAATAAAATAATCACTTCTTAATACGAGTTAACTTGAACTGATAGTATATCAATATATATAATTTTAGTTCTTTAGTAAAATACTATTCTTCAATATGCCCTTATATTATATAGAATATTCAATTAAGTCATTCGTTATACTTTTTGATCCATCTAGACTCATGTCATATCAAACCATCTAGTATTTTTATTTTTTTTTATGATTATTAACAGAGTTCCTATACGAAATGGATGAACTCCATGTGTCTAAAATGTTCGATCCATATTTTTCCTTTTTTGTAATTGTATCACCACTAATGCTCAAAGCAACTTTAGTTCTTTCTTCATAAGTCATAATTGTTAGGTGTAGTTATCTTTGCAGTGACATCTATCCAACTTTCTTTAGTCTCTTTTTGAAATTTTATGTAAAAAATACTAAAAAGTATGAAAACTATGTCTAATTTATTAAAGGGAAAAAATAAATATTACTCAATTTTATGATTTAGAATGGATACATTCATTTTTGAAAGTAGTGTATGCATATCCTCGTTGTGTAACAAATAGTATAGCGATATAGTGTTGAAAAGTAAGTGTGAGTACCAAAACCAATATCAATTCATTTTCATAAAGTTTTGGACTAGCAGCTAAAGTTAACACACCACAAGACTAGGGGTATAATTGTCCCTCTCCCTTTATTGAAAGAATTTTTCTAAATCAGATCCTCATTTTATTTATTAGATTAAAAACATCTTTAACTTTATTTTATGATAAAAAAACACACACTCAGAAGTACCTTCAAATACTCTGCCTTTTCAATTCAATCAAAAATATCTTCCAAATGTCAAGTATTGATATTCATGATTAATCAGAGTACAAATATGTACAATTCAGAGCACGCTTCTAACTAGTACAACTCTCACACTTACAAATCTTCAAATTCTATACTCTCTTTTTCCTAGTGAAAATCATGAACATTCAAACACACTTAGAAGTACCTCCAAATACTCCCTTTCAATTCAACCAAAAATATCTTCCAAATGTCGAGTATTGATATTCATAATTAATCAGAGTACAAATATGTACAATTCAGAGCATGCTTCTAACTAGCACAACTCTCACACTTACAAATCTTCAATTTCTATACACTCTTTTTCCTAGTGAAAATCGTGAACATTCAAACACACTTAGAAGTACCTCCAAATACTCCTTTTCAATTCAACCAAAAATATCATCCAAATATCGACTATTGATATTCATAATTAATTAGAGTACAAATATGCAAAATTCAGAGCACGCTTCAAACTAGCACAACTCTCACACTTACAAATCTTCGATTTCTTATAAACCTTTCTCCCTATAGAAAATCGTCAACATTCAAACACACTCAGAAGTACCTCCAAATACTCATTTACAATTCAACCAAAAGTAAATATCCACCGAATATCGATTATTGATATTCGTTAATAATCAGCACAACAACTCTCAATATATTTCCCTTTCTTATTAATTCTCAACAAGGTGGTTTGAGCCCCATGTACTTCCCACTTGTGTAATCCCTCCAAACATCAACAGCTCCAAAACTTGTTATAAGAACAGTACTTAATGCCATGACTATTCCAACTGAAAAAACAATAAGTGATGCTCTCCCATGATGTTCAATGGCTCTTTGTACCACAATTAATCCAATAAGTGAAGCAATTAAACAAACAATTGCAAAAATGAGGGCTGTATTGACATGTTCCATTCCTAGAAATAAGTATTGTACAGCTGACATGGTAGAGGAGAAAAATACCATGAATGAACAAGTTGCCGCGGTAATCTGTTTAAAAATAAATATCATTATTAGTCCTACTAAGCAAAGAAAAAAGAATTAACCCAATAAATAGTCATCCACAACAACAACAATAATAATAATATATCCAGTGTAATCTCACAAGTGAGGTTTGAAGAGGCTGGGTAAGATATACGCGGACCTTACCCTCTACTTTTGTGAAGTAGAGAGGTTGTTTCATTCTCCCCCGAACTGGAAGATCATTTCGAGATCTTCGAACATATTCGAGGGTTCAATGTTACTATTGTAACTTCGGCCAACACACAAGATGAGACTTTACCACCGTGGAGCGGCTTTTTGCAAAAAGATGAGGGGGAAACTCAGTAAGATGTCGGAGAAGCGAAATAGCCCTAGACAGATCATTGCTAAGAGGAGAGCTGGGAATTTCTTGCTAATCAGGTGCTATCATCGTATTATAATGATTATTCCGACGTCAGAGCAGACGGGTTTCCTATAGACTCTTGCTTCAATAGCCGTCCATTCAACTGCTTAAACTAAAAGTAGCCGGCAGATATATAAATCATATATATTTTGTGTATAATGGCGTATAATCATATATGGTTAACTATATGGATGGATACTAACTTCTACTTCATTACACAATAATTACTAAACTATTCTTTATAATAAAAAACAGCTAACTTTACCTAAATATTACGAATTTACTAAACTATTTTTTATAACTAAAAAGTCATTCAATTTTATTGTAGGTTTTACAAAAAGTCACTAAAAGAAAAGAGACATTTTATATGATATTTCTGCAAAATTGAATGACATTTTGATTGCAAAAAATTGCCCAGTGACTTCATGTGATACCTTAGGCAAAGTTCAGTTTTTTTTTCTCTTTATATATAAAAATAATAATTTAATAACTTCCAACGATACTTAGGCAAAATTGAGTGAACTTCAAGTTAGCTTAGTGACTTTAATGTAATAAAGTAAAAGTAAACACCAAATAAAATGACTTACTAAAACAAAATATATTACTTTTTAAAATGACTTCTGTCAGACCAAACAAACTTTAATATGAAATAAATAGAGATTCTAAAATTGAAAAAATTAACAAAAATAGAAGAGTAATAGAGAATTACTTCAGGTGTTATTCCAACTTGAATTAAAAAGGGACTAATAAGCATTCCTCCACCAATTCCAAATACACCACCCAATACTCCTGCTAGAAGTGCCATTAATGGGAAAATGAACACTCTTGAAGGTCCATTATTCTTTGTTTCACATGTTATTTCCTACATAAATAAGACAAATTTAAATGTTAATCAACAAATTAATCAAACAAAATTGCACAAGTTAACTAACTTCATATACTCTATCCGTTTCAGTTTATGTGATAATATTTTTTTATAAATCTTTGGTTGGGGATAAGGATCATTAGGTGGATTATTCCAGTTTAGGATTTGAGATTAAATTAAATTTCATGCATGTTTGATTGGATGTATTAGCAAAATGTCAATATTTAAATTCCGATTATAGTACGATGGGATAAGTTATTCAGGATATAATCCCTATTTTAAACCAAATGACCCCTTAATGAGAAGGTTTTAAGGTCTACAAGTTTTATCATCACATAGATGATCTTCATTTTTAATCGAATTTCGTATAGATTTAAAGTATGTCACATAAATTGAAAACGTCAATGATTAATATTAAAATATTATTTTGTTACTTAATATATACCTGTTTAGGTAAATTTTGGTGATTTTCTCTCTTGTATAAGATCCATGATGTAAAAATTATTGCTAGAGGAAATTGAACTGATGAGATAATCCAATATACCACTCCACATGCCTTCATATGAATTATGCCCTACATAATATTATGAACAGTAAAAATACTGAGAGAAGAATATCACAACAATAAAAATTTAAAAAAAATAGGAATTAACAACTGATAATTTTCATAGCTAACCAATAAAAAAAATTCTAGCTAATCTTATTTAATAACAGATTAATATTAAAATTCATTCTAAGTATAGGTATTTTGCGATAGATTAATATGTCTTCGATCTCATCTTATTAAATTCATTGAATCATAATAAATTAATATGATTTGACGTAACTACCTAAGTTTTTCATCAACATTCAAATCTCATTCAGACTCATTCAAAAGTTGAGATAGGATCACATGACTCACTAAAATAAGTTAAAGTAAAGTAATAATATTAAAGTAAAAAGCATGCAAAGACAAAAAAGAAAGGATCCATACTTATCCATAAGTTGTAAATAAATAAAAATAAAATATGAATTTCATTAAATAAGTTTAAAGTCACTTATTAAAATTTAAATTTAGACTATTAATTAATTTTGTTAATTCGTTCTTGTAAAATCATGTACAAATTTATTTGTATGATTAAATATAACAAACTAATAAATGCATATTATGTATTGTGTATATAAAATTATCTTACTTAATTAATGATTAGTTAATATATTACTCATCTCATTGAATTAATAATTTTGGAATTCAAGATTCACCAAGTCATTTGGCTAGCAACATAGAATAAACAAGAATATTCTACGAGTTCAAATATCTCACAAAGTTAATTAACTATGTTACCTTCGATATAGATAATTAATCGGTATAAAATACTGAATAAAACAATCACAAAACTAATTATATTCCTAACTAGATAAGGGATAAACTAATTTAATAAAAAAAAATTCGAAATTATCATCTCTTATCCATCCAACTACTAAACAATCCACAATAGTATGAAAAGTCCAAATTAGAGCAGCACCAAGTTCTCACTATGCATGGAATTCAGAGAAGAATCAGATCATAAGAGTCTTATTTGATAATTTGTGTAATGTGGTCAGAAAATTTGGCCAAAATTTAATCAGAAATTTAAAAAGTCTATAATATCTTTTTTTATTTTAAAATAAATTAATTTTTATTTTATTTTTTAATTAAAAGGTATTAAAGTTAAAAGGGTAAAAATGTTCAAAAAAGTAAAATAACATAGTGTGAAATATGTTATTTTACCATTCTGGCCAAAAAAAAAAAATTCTTATAATTTTACAAGAAACTATTTTCACAGCTCGAATCAATGTCTTCTTGATCACGTAATAACAAGTTTACCAGTTACGTAAACAAAAATAAAAACAAGTAATTAAAAGACAAAAGAGGAAGGAAACATACTTGTCCATATCGATTTCCTCGAAGAAGATAAAGGAAAAAGAAAGAAAACCAAATCATTATTAATACTGCCATTTTCATCCATGGAATATTTTTTATTCTTTTTTCTTCTTTTTCCAATAAAGGTCCCTCAATTTCCTCAAAATTCTCTTTTCTCCTCATAACTTCTTCAGATTCAATTTTCCAATAATAAATTCCTGATCTAAATGTCTTGAAAGTGCACCAAGCAAGAAATATTGCAAATAGAATAGTAATAAGCCATTCTGGGAAGACAAGATTGCAAACTACTCCAATACTAACTCCCAATAAAATACATGGTTGTGAGAGTAAAGCTATGTCAAAATCAACCAATATTTTTCCACCATGTTTGGCACTAGGTAAGAACATGCTACAAACAACATTGGCTATCGAGCCTCCGGTTACCTGTTAAGACATAATATATAATTAAATAAATTAAAAATTATAATGTATCTATAATAATATAAAATTTTACATGAGATGATAATACATTTCAACGTGATATCAGAACAAATAAAAAAAATACTCGATTCAAATCTCATTGCTATAAAGAAGAAGTACATTTTAATGCGCCTTTGGTTTTTGAAAAGGAATCAGGCCTCAAGTGAAGGGACATGTTGAAATATAATATAATTAAGTAAATATAATTGTGCTCTTCAAAACAGATCAAACTTTTAAATAAGATGATCAAACAACATGATATCAGGGATAATGCAAGAAATTCCGAGTTTATATGTTTTGATTAAACTTCCAAAATCTACTTATGTATTTTGATCGATTATTTTTTTTCTTTCAAAGGGTAATAGTTTGTATGTGGATAATCAATTTGGAAAACAGTTTTGACCTATTAATCAAAAATGTTTCTTTTTTTTTCTAAAACTTGGTCAAATATCTCAACTTTTCTTAAGCATTTTGGTTCAGAAACTTTGCCAAACAGACAATAAATCTCATCGCTAGCTATCCAAAAAAAAAAGAACAAGATATTTCGACGACTTTGACATATGAATAAGAATCAAGCAACACTGAGCAGACATATTGAGACATAATATAATCAAGTAAATACAATTACGCCCTCTAAACAGATTAAATGAAATAGTCATACACTTAGAACAACATTACCATAAAAGCAGAGAAACTTGAGGCTGTTTTGAGATCAACACCAGCAACAATTATTAAAATTGGTACATATAATCCACCACCTCCAATTCCACCAGCACTAGAAATAGAAGCTGCAATAAAACAAAAAATTCCAGCTAACACAGTAGGGGCTCCAATTTTTAGATTATTATTATTGGAATCTCCAAAGTTTTTTTGTTGTTGAATTCTCCATTCATAAATTGAATTCAAGAATTTACCAAAATTGAGGTTTTTTGAGGTGGGGTTTGTTTGTTTTGCTAAAGAAAATCCACAAGCGGTTAGAATAATAATAAGAAAGAACAAACATTGTAGGTAGGTTTTGTGAATATTCATTTTGTTGAAACTATTGATACAATGTGATTTTGGAGAGGACCTATATATATGTATGTGTAATATGTTCAAGTTGAAGGAGGAGGAAAAAAAATATTATTTAAAAAATATGAGGCTTTTTATAAATACTTGATGCTGATGTGTTGTATTTGAGCTGAGAATTTATCGTAAACAGTTTCTCTATTTTTTCAAAGTAAAGGTAAGACTGAATATACATAACTCTCTCAAGACCCTACTTATGTGATTTACACTGAATATGTTATTGTTGTTATAAATATAGAACTTCATAAGCATTATTGAAAAAAGGAATTAACGACGGATAAATGTTGTAATTAAACAACAAAATTTATCGCTAATTTTATTTAGCGATGGAATATCAAGAAACTATATGAACGCGTACTACTACTCTATCCATTTCAAAATAAGTTAATTGTTGAAGCATTTTTTATAGTTTAAATTAGGCCAAAGTCATTTGTGGCCCCTTAAAGTTGTCCTCATTATTCATTTAGACACCTCAACTACACCTAGTACCTATTGAACACTTCTATCACCCCAGATTTGAATCATCTAAGCATTTTTTGCCTACATGGCAAATAGTTTGTGAGTCACGCAAATGGGGCGCGTGAATTATTTTTTCTCCAATATTTTAACGTTAAAAGATTTATCTTTTAAAAAAAATAAAAAAAATTAGCATCTCTTCTTCTTCTTCTTTGACTCAACCACCATTGCAACCACCTTCTCACCACCGCAATCACCGGTGTCCCACCATTAAAGTTCATTTCCCTTCTTTCTCGAGCTGCAATCATTCTTCTTCTCCACGCCACCTTGTTTTTTAATCAGATCTGCCGTCACCATATCCACACTTCTCCTTTCCTTTCTTTCTCCGATCATCTTCTTCCCTTTTTTTTTGCAGACCATCATCTTCTTTCCCTATTTTTTAAGGCCATCATCTTATTTCTCCTTTTTAACCAGCCATTAACCCACCTCCCACCATTGGCACCACCTCATTTTTCTCCAAATCTATCGTCGTCAATATCTTTCTTTTTAGCCTTTCAAACAATCAATCACAAATTTTAATTTGTTCATTGAAAAACACTGCCACCACACATCTCTTTCTTTCTGCCAAATCAACTCAAACATGAATCGAATCTAAGCTTAAAAACAAAAATAAATAAATAAAAGAAGTAGAAAAATTTAGGAGATTTAAGCTTTTTTTTAAAAAAAAGGGAAGAAGATGAAGTGGGGGGAGTGGGTAGGTCGGAGTCGGAGGCGGCAACATACATAGTTTAGGATTTTAGTTTATTTTTTTAATTATAATTATTTTGGAGCCCAAAAGACACATGGCTTCTTTTAATTAGTTAGTTTGCCATGTCATGGCAAGTGCATCACACACTCTTGACATTTTTTTGCTGATTATCAAAATGTGTCTAATAGGAACAATTTTTGTATAGGTAAAAGTGTTCAATAGGTAAAAGGTTGAATTGGAGTGTCTAAGTGAAATATGTGGACAACTTTAAGGGGCCATAGATGACTTTGGCCTTTAAATTAACTTAATTGTTCAGAACAATTTTAGATTTTTTTTCTTCCATTTTTACCCTTCATTTAAATTTTTCCATGTGATGAGTTCAAGAAACTTTCTATGCTTAGTTAGTATTGAGAACAATTATCATGATCAATTTTAGTCATTCTAAAGAGTAATTTAACAATAATTAAAAAAAGGTAAAAATGAAAAATAATGCCTAATTAATTTCTTAATATTCATTTCTCAAAGGAAGTACAACACCCCAACAATTCACTTATTTTAAAATTAAGGAAGCAATAATTTAATAATTTTAGATTAATAATCTATTATTTAACCTATCTTGATCTATCTCATAGAATGACCTACTCATTTACTAATTTGATTTATTTTAATCCATCCAAATTCAGTCCAACTTGTCGCTTTACTTTCAACCATTGTACATGTCAACATCCAAGCACGTTTGCTTTTTAACAATATTCAGATGTATATATCTTTCAACCATTGTCCACTTCAACTTAATAGTGACTAGGGCTAGTTATTTAAATTAAAAAGTTCTTAAATGGGAAAAATAATGCTAATACTTTATGCAACATTATCTTGATGTCAATAGCAAGCCATTAAAAAAGCAAATATAAAAGCTTAATAATTGACAAAAACTTAGTAAAACATTGAATCAATCATACATATTTTTCGTAGAAACCAAGGGACAATTTGGTTTGTGAGTAAGGGGTACACAAAAATAACATAAAGTATTAAAATACCTTGTGGCTTTGTTTAACATGCATATTTAATTGGATAACTATATTTATATAGAGGAATTTTGTTAATTATTAATTACACAATGAT
>JAJOOR010007138.1:0-50874 GCA_036250505.1 Solanum acaule | reverse complement strand
TCCTCTCCCTTGGGCTTGAGCTCTTCTTCCCCAATAAGAAACCTTTGGATCAGCGATTGAAGCCCATTGAGCTTATCATTGAACTCCTTGGTTTGAGATCTTGTTATGGGCCTCCTTGGAGTTTCTAAAGCGTCATCCTTTTCCTTCAATGGAGTAGAGCTTCCTTGGATGCTATCATTTTCCTTAAGCCATGTCCATACTAAAAGAGCTAAATTGGATAGTGACTAGATTCATTCCGTAGCACGGGATTCTGTAACAGCAAAATGTTGACCCCTACTACCGGTCCCGTATTTGAATCTAAGAAAGAAAGAGAGTCTCTCCATAAACCCCTAAAGTCTCATCCTACGGGCATATCTTGACTATGAAAAGCAGAGAGATAGATCACGCCTAAAAGCTTCCATTCCTATTAAATACGATACCACATCCGATTTGATTGAACTCACGGATCCAATTGCCAAGGAAAGGCCAGTCTACTGACTAGGGTTAAAAGAATTTACCCAGGCATGGGATAAAGGGCAAGAATAGCCGATATGGCAAATCGAGCAGCCTATTGCGCTAATGGTAATGGATGAAAGGGAAGAGGGACGAAGTGAAGACGGGGTTTACTTAAACGAGTTGAATAAGCAACCAAATAAGATCAAATTGCTCTTGTTGAACCATCTACTAATCACCAAGTCCTTTGTTTAGCCAAATTATCTTGGGATAGCTTGGTTGGTGAGAGAATTTTAGCATTCATTTGATTGATAGATGCAAAGAATTCACCTAACTAGAATTCCGCGAGTGAACACAAAGAAGCAAACCAGATTAGACGGAAAGAACTCCGAGTAAACAAAGCAAAAGCCCATCTGGCCGACCTCAAGCTGGATGAGAAGGCAAACCAACCCTCCAAAGAAGGAAACTATGACTAATTAGACTGTTAGTGACCAAATGACAATGTCGACATAAGAAAAAAAGGTGAGATAGGGGATGGAATCAGGATAGTGCTAACTCTGCATCCGCGACTATTTTTGCTCTTTCCGGAGAACATCAAATCAACCACTTTAATTTGCTTTGAGACTGACCCTCTTCCAGGCGAAAAGGGGAAGGAGCTTTCTAATCGATCACACGCCCGACACAAGAGAAGGAAGGGGAAGAGAATAAATAGACACTGGCATAATGACTACTTGAAATATGGACTATATAAGAAAAATGGAGAGGGAATAAGAAGAAATCCTATTTCCAGGCAACAAGGATTTGCTGCTTTCATAATTAGAAAAAAGGTTACCTAGCTAGTGGAGCTAGGTAGTTTACTTGCCTTTCCACGATTCCTACATTGAGCTCTCTGTGCCTTACTTATTATGAGTTGATAAATCGATATAAGAGAGAATTTGCCAGCTAGAAAAGAAATAGGATATAGGTGAGCCCAGGGAATATTGTTGAAAAAAGACCCCTTATAAAAAGCTCTTGGCCCACCCTTCACTCTGTTCACAGTTAGCCGGGATGAGACAGTGAGTTCTATTTCATTTATGACTCTCGCCTTGCACCTTACACTAAACAGAATCTCTTGCACGCGCATATAATAAGGAAGAAGACCTTGCTGGCTATTCCTTATTCTTGATAGCACAGGAAAGAGAGATTCCGGAATCTCTTGACTTCACTGCTACGCACCTATCAAACATATTTTTCTTATTCCAAGAGCGAAAAGAACATCATATAATCGGTTATACTATCCAAAAACATAGGAGTAGTAGTACTTGCTAAAGCTAAAGGTTTTATCCCTGTCGACACGTGAAAGCTAAAAACAGTCTACTAGATAAGCCAAGTAAAGCAGTGCCAGGTATAAATGAAATTGTTTTTTCTCCTTTTTAGATTTAAAGAAGTAAATTCCTTATTTAATCCTCCCCCGAGGGGTACTTCTATTTAAGCTTTAGAGAATCCAGTTCCAGCGGAAGATTAAGTAAGGCGCGGTTTAAAGTCCAATCAATATCCTCCAACAGACAATAGAGGGCTCTGACCTGACCATAATCAATCAGTCTATTATTTTGGTTCTATATAGTCTAACCCTGAAAAGAGAAGACTCATCGTTTTTAGCCTGGTCCAAGTGTGGGAGGTCTTTACCATAGAGTATAGTAGCCCTGCCCTTCTGACAAGAGCAGTTATGCCTTTTCCTAAAGCCCTTACTAAACCACCAGGAAGTAGTCTGCTTTGATATAACTTGGACTTTGCCTAGCTACCACGGAAAGCATAGTCAGAAGAGCTGAAAAAAAACCATCTTACTCTTGGACCTTACCTTAATAAAGGAAGAACTTAAGCCTTTCTTAAAAATAAAAAGCCCTATGATGAGCTAACTTGGCTTGGTACAGGAAATGGAATCACAACAAGAAAGGAGGCTTGGAGAGATAGCATACTTTCCTTTTTTAGGATTTCTACCCGCGGATGATTGAACTGCATTTCCTTTCGAACTGAACTACCACGACTCTCGCTAACTGTATTGGATTCTTTGGATAAAAGAAGACTAACTTTTAGAGTGGATTCCTTCCCTAAACGAAAGAATTTACTTACCTTCAGCAGGTATCATTTCGCTTAAGCCGGGAACTCGTGTTTACCTTACGACAAGTATTCCTTCTTATAGATATCATCAAAAAAGTGAAGACTAAGAAGACTTTTCTTTGTCTCATCCACACCCAGGAAAGAAAAGATCAGATTAGTAACAACAGACTTCCAGTTCCTTGTTCCCATGAAAGCATGAGTGAACGGTCAATTATTGTTGAGAGGATTTGAAAGAGCCGAGTCTGTAAAAGGCTTATCGGATGGGTAAGAAAGACTTCGGTCTATCCAATTCAAGTTCAAGACCGGTTAAGAGAGCTACGTCCAGCAGGGTTGGGCTCATCATCCCGCATTGAAAATGAAAGGAATTGGTAGTGAAAGACCAGATCCTTTTTTTCATCAATTGTAGTATCTATGCGCCAATCCTTTTAGATTTACAATCCTATTTCTATTATAAGAAATGAGGTTTTAACCCACTTTAAAAGAGTCCTTAAGGTCATAAAGAGACCTTAAAAATGAGTTTTCTAGAGGTCAATTCTTTTTTCTGGTCGTAGTATACGGCATTACCGGTCTTAGTCTTAGGAATCCCATCCCTAACGAGCAAGAAGTTAAATAAGTGCTCTTAGCCTTTTTTTTGACAGTAGGATTTAGGAAGCTCTTCCCTTCTGCTCGACTTGTCTATTGAATCAGCTCTTTTCCAAGAGTAGGCAAAAAGAAAAGCTTGTGTTAAGCATATCGCTTTTTTAGAATGATTTGATCCATCAATGATAGCTATATGAGATAGGCTCGGTTCATACCTTCAGAACAACCAAAACAGGAACAGTGGATCTAAGCAAAGGAAAATATCGACCATAAAGCAGAAGGGGATTACCAAAGGAAATTCCCAAACAAGATAGGATCACTTCTAGCGGGACAGAACTCTACAGATTTGATGGACGGGCTTTCCTTTCAAAAGGTAACAAAGAAAAAGAAAGATATATGTGGCAAAGAATGAATTGATAGAGGTGTGGAGTTTAACTGAGATAAAACATAATCAAAAGGGCTAAGAGCTCTGGCCAGTAACAAAACTAAAGCTTCACACGGGTCTTACTTCTTTTTTTCCAACTTGAAAGGGTAATAAAACATGATTGCGAACTGCAGATAAAATCGTTAGCGGGGAATAACAACGACTAGCAGTACGATGAAATCTGATAAAAAGGAGGAGTAGGTAGTCTTCAAAAACTAGGGTTGCTTTCTATGTTGGTTTAATTCGCCACTAGGTGGAATCAGACCGTCAGCTCTCGATTGCTGCTTGATTACCTATGTCGGTTGCGTTAAGCTTTCAGTTATGCACAAAGCGCAAGCAGACGCTGCCCTTTTGAAAGCTTAGTAGTTGCGATACCTGTTAAGTTCCCACTTGATCCTGCAAGTCTATAGTCTATCTTCTTGCTTTGATAGAAATCATTGGTCGCTTGCTTGATGGGAAGGACTGATGCAATTATACCTTTCCTGTTCTCGCTACTACTTACTATTACTACGTAAATTGTTTCTTTTAGCATTCGTCCTTCAAAGAGATTTATTCGCCCCTTACTTAGCTTCGGAGTGGGGGAAACTGAACATCAATCAAATAAGTAGGTTTATTTAAGAGGATGCTCTGTCTTATTGAATTTCTCCTTGAATTCCATCTGAAACCTGAACTTCCAACCTTTCCTCTTTCTTTGAGAAAAGTGTAAAACCTATCTAATTTATCTTAGGTCCATGTTAATACGAATTAGTGAAATGAAGGATGATTAAGAAGTGGAATAAGCAAGCAAAGAACCCAACCAAGCAAATCGAATCTCTTTGATCTGGGAACAACAAGCAGTTTCCGTGACGGAAAAAGCGGCATTGTTGACTCCAGATTAGTAAACGAAGAGTTGTCGGCAAGCAGCACCGGCATCTACAGCAGTAGTACGATTCTATCCGTTCAAGTCTTGGTCTACCAGTGGGTCGTCCTATGAGTAACTCTTGCAAACAAAGAAGAAAAGAGATGGAATTCAAGCCAGCAAAGGAATGAGGTAGGGCACGGGAAAGGTAAAGAGAAAGGGCCGTCGTTGGTGCATAACAGAGCTTTCCTACCAACGATCTTTCTCGGTGCATACATGAGGCTTAGCCTTCGAAGTACCGCATAAGCAAGAAAGCCAATAGACCTGAATAGCTTGTAATAAAGGACTTATGAAGAGGATTTTACTATAGTATCAAATCCACATATAAATCATGTACACAAGTTGGCACAGCGCTTTCGCTTTAATTTTTTTTTCGCTCATTTGGTATTCGTGGTCAAATCGGCTCTCTTGCATGTGTATCCCATACCCGATGTCGTTGATCTGTCTGATGGGAGAGATCCACCAATTCCTTTATTTCAATGTGTTGTATCCTCTACAGGGGTGGAGTACCCTCTATTCAATATATGATTTCCTACCCGGAGGGATATGGAAACATTGAATTAGCCAATTTGCAAACTTTTCTTTGATTCTTGACACATGCCATGCTGGATTTGAAGAAATATAAATGAAAGTCTAATTCCGCTAGAGAAAGTTGAATATTAATTAAACCAAAGAGGAGTTTTTGACTCAGAAAGTAGTGGCAGGAAAGGAAGCAGCACACCAGGACGAACTCCTTCTTTTAAATATCAACTCAAGGCCTCCTTTCCTTACTCGTTGGTTTGAGTTCTTTCTCAAAGGATTGATATAGAGAAAAAATGCCTATATTTCTTATCTAAGCCCACCTACCTTGGGATAAGCGGTTACCAGAAGTTTGAAGCTGACTTTAATGAGCAACACTTCCTCGTAGGGTCCCTAAAGCAGGCTCTTTTAGCAGCTTCGATTGTTAGAGCTCACTTCACACTAACAGAATCGTAAGCTTTCTTCTCCGCCTCAACTTGAGAGATCCTTTCTACATCAAGATCTGGGCCTCGATCGACTCTGGCTATGGTGCGATTCCTGGCATATGTACACCACAGTAGCTAAGGCAACCCCGTTCCAGCTCGCATTGTATTTGAAGTTGAGGATTTCACTTTCGATGTAGTCAGTGAGAAGCTAAGTTCCATTTTTAGCTTTTGCAAGCCTTTGACTGCCTGAACAGACTAGGCTATGCTCAACCAACATTCCAAACTTGTCTCGATACTGACAGTTCAGGGGATAGCAGAGAGAGAGAGAAAGGAAAAGAAGTAGTTCCAAAAGGAGACTCCACTTAGCTAGCGCGCTCCTCACCTCAATGCTACACTTCAACAGCTACAAACTAAGACACTTCAGAAGAAAAGCTACATCCACTACCTGCATTCACCCTAACAGGCTAACCCGAGCTTACCCAGGGCCTTACCGCCCGAACCAGCAAGATTAATGTCTACTTATACCTTTGAGAGGTCCACTTATACTATTGATAAAATCTCAAAATTAATAAGGCCCCAGTTGTGTTGTTATATAAGATGAAATTCAATATAACAAGCGGACTGCCTTCGGCTACTACAAGATCTTTATAAGCCAAAGAATGAGCCTACTTTACGTACTTCCGCACTAAGAAGGCAAGGCCAACTACACAAGTAAGAAGGCATCACCTGCGGCTTCCAATCCAATGACAAGCATAAGACGAAGAAGTAACTTACTATACCTTACCTCCTTGTTCCCATTGCTTGACCTCTGCCCTTTTCTACCTGCACGGATGCCTTCCCTTCCTTGCAAAGAGAACCTAGTCTAGCAATGGAATGAGAAAGGAAAAAGACCTTCCTCGCGCACAGACAGACCATCTTTAGCAAAGTCCCTCCTTCCCAACCTCTCGTATATCATCCACTTCATCAAAGAAGGAAGGAGCAGGCACACAGACTACTCTGATTAGGTGTGGACTGGGAAAAAGTAGTAGCTAAAGGAAAGATAAAAGGTATTGGCGAAGAAGTAATGGAGGATCTAATATAGATTGAAAAGAGGGAAAGCTAAGCTAGCTAACGAAAGGGTTGGGATTCGCCTCGCCCTAGTACACCAACCAGGAAGAAAGATTTTGTGCTTTTCCCCTTTCCACCAAACCAGAACGAGAGCCAATCGGGTCGATCATAATGTCCTTATTTCACAGCGCTATAATATTCTCAAGTTAGAGTCTGACTATCTCTATTCTAAGTAGCACCCGAGAAAGCACACGCTAAACAGATCTTTACCATAGATATATCTCCATAAGCATCCAACGTTGCCTACTTATTGGTAGTGAAAAGGCAAGAACATATATATGTTTACAAAGCCAAGAGCCACTCATTTGAGCCAGCAGATTCGAATTCTGCTATGTCGGTGCACAAAGCAAGCACACAAGGACTGCGTAAATCTTTGGTCTGTCTATGGAACACTGTTTCACTTTGTTGGATGCGTCGGATCCAATATAAAAAACAAGCTCTTTACCCTCAAATTCAAACATGTGGGCACAAAATGCTATCCTGCTTTATTGTTACGTAGTAATAGAAGTATGCTTATGCTGCTTCGGCAGTGCTTTTTCACCCTCTCTTCGCTCTGGATAGGAACACTAGTGGACACGGGGAGGGAGCAAGCGAAGTGTGTCGTTCGTAATAGAAAGAAAGATACAGTACTTTACCTCTTTGTTGGACCGCCGACAAGAATACAGTGATCTCTGACCAGGACCAGGAACCAATTCGAATTTGGATCTTGACATGTCGGTGGTTTTTAACCGTAAGCATTTCGCTAGGAAGTTGGTGGGCCTATCATGAATTAGGCCGGGGTGGCTGGTAGTTTCAAGATCCCGTAGAAAATGCTTTTTTTATGCCTCGGGTATTAGCCACAGCTCATATACATTCAGTAATTCTACAACTTCTTCATTCTTGGACCTCTTTTCTTAATATTGTTACTTTTCCATGTTGTATCTCAGGAACCTTTTCAATACGGTCCGGAATGCTAGCTCCCGTTCATAGTTTTGCTACAGATGATACACGAGGAATCTTTTATGGCGGTTCTTCCTTCTAATGACCGGCATATCTATGATATTTTTCTCCTAGATGAAGCAGCATGCATCGATCATAGAACCTATATAAAGGAGATAGTTGTGGCTCGAAGTACTCTTGTGCACCTACGTCATTCGGCTCGCGCGCAAAAGGTGGGACTCTAAGTCTTCTAGGCCTGCTCTGGGGGCTTTTAGTACCGATATGAGTAGAGCGCGTGTTCAAATATGTTCTTGCAGGGCCGTAAGGAGTGCACGCCATGCTAGATAGATCAAAGGGGGTCTTGTCAAGTCGGTCTGCTAACACCTTACCTTCCTATTTAGCAGCCACAACCTCCTTCGACGTTTCAAATTTGCCATAGAGGAACTGCTTCCTGCGTCTGCGGCCGTTGCAGCTAAACTAGCGGTGGAAGGAGGAGGGGAAAGGTGGCGGACATCAAATGGATTAGAGTTTTCAAAAAAATAGAAGAGGTTCAATTCCTCTTTGATGTTGTTAAGGCAAAAAATTGGTATCAGAGAATAAATTCAAAGGTAAGACTGGTTTTTTCTTAGGTCATCGAGTAAAGTTTAATAGTTCCAAGCTAAACGTACTAAATCAATTAGCTTATTACTATTGGAAAATTCCATTAATTTCTTGAAAATATTTCCTACTCATATTAGCTATCGACAATAAAAGTAGAAGCAAGGTCTCCATTTTTTTCAAGGAAAGTCTCAGTGCGTAAAGAGTCCTTATACAAGAACAAACCAGTAACGTAGTCAGCAAGGTGAGTAAAGAACAGGCCGTAGGCAGAGGAGGTCCTTTTCCCAATCAAAGTCTTTCCCACTTAATCTGCATCCGAATATGGAGTAAGGATGAAATTAACTGAAGGAGTGGAGTAGTAAAGAAACTATGATAAAGTGTGTCAACAACATATTCCAAAATATGCTTAACAACAACAAGATGAATGCCAAGGTCGTACATGATGCACTTAAATCGCTCTTTGCTACAGCTCAGAAAAAGGCCAAACCAACCCATGAAAGTAAGAAAGAAGGAAAGAACTAAATCCAATGCTATTGATTTACCACGTAAGAATTTGCGCTATCCAAGCAAGAATTAAGATCCTCTATTCAATGGCATTAAGATCAAACATATAAGACGCACCAACAGATACTGTCACAACTAATTTAAGTGCTAGTCTAGTAACTACGGTTATTGATTCAATTACCAATCCTTTATCTTCAGTTAGAAGACCCTCAAGGCTGACGTTCCTCATTTTGTTACCATGTTTCTATCCAGAGGTGATTAGTTACCAATGAAGACATGAAACGTCAAATGGAATCTATAAAATTTCTCAATGTTGACTACTGGCGGACGTATAACTATCATTCGCAAAACGAACTAATCCATGACCAATAAGTTTTCTGAAAGCGAACTGAATGGAATTGTTACTTTCCAAAAATCTTGCTTCAAATCAAAGAAAGAAGGTCTATTTTCCCACGTAGTTCATCGGTCAAACCAACAATTCTCTTCTCAAAGTAATAGAGAGAGTCTTTTTCTAGTTAGACTTCTATCAATGGAATGAAAGAACCATCCCTTCCTATTTCTTTGTTTGTCTAGTCAGATAGAAAGAAAATTAGACCCCAAAGAGCCCCTTTTTACTTTACTACTTTAGGGGGTGGAGGTGAAAGGGGGATTTACATAGAACCGAGGCAAAGTGGTTTATGATTGAATCTCAGAGGCATTCTTATCATTTGGTAGATCCAAGTCCATGGCCTATTTCGGGTTCACTTGGAGCTTTGGCAATAACCGTAGGAGGTGTGATGTACATGTACTCATTTCAAGGGGGTGCAACACTTCTCAGTTTGGGCCTCATATTTCTCCTATATACCATGTTCGTATGGTGGCGCGATGTTCGACGTGAATCCACGTTCGAAGGACATCATACCTAAGTCGTACAATTAGGACCTCGATATGGTTTTATTCTATTTATCGTATTGGAGGTTATGTTCTTTTTTTCTCTTTTTCGGGATTCTTCTCATTCTTCTTTGGCACCTACGGTAGAGATCGGAGGTCTTTGGCCCCCAAAAGGGATTGCGGTTTTAGATCCTTGGGAAATCCATTTTCATGGTGGAACCATTGAATGTGTTCGTAAAGCACGGGATTACGACGGAAAGGCGGAGGTTTCCACTAGGCGAAGGAGCTCACATAATATCTTAACTCTCTATGGGCAAGAAGCAAAGGTGCAGCTGCTACACGAAAGCCAGTCTTACCTTCTATTATATTAGTAAAGGGCCTTTAGGCTTGACTAATAAGATATATAGGGCTTTTCCCTTTACTAGTAAGAGGCAAAGAGCATCAGCCTTTAGTCATCTATCTCGCTACCTACTCCTTTTGCAAAAAGTCTTTGGGGATAAGATCAGACTAGAGAAATAGTCTACTTCAAGCCTGCAGGAAGGACTACGCTCTGTAGGTGGGCATCACTATTTATCATGTCAAGACGGAATTTCGATTTGTTTTTGAAGGTGATAAAATAGATTCGATGAAAACCGAGCATACATTCGAGAGAGAAGGATTAGTTCGTGTCTTGGTCAAGGGGACGGGTGACCTGAACCCTCTTCCTCCGGTAAGAGCTATCTAACCTCTATTGTCTTGCTATAACCTAGTCTTACTCGGTCTTACCTCCCTTCCTATTTTCCTTTCTTCTTTTTTTTAGAATACCTTCCCTGCTGCCTCTACTCTCATTCGGGCCCCAGGAATCTCTTTCTTTTGGCTAAGGTCTTTATTTACCTTTTTTCATCCCCCTCCCAAAATGAAAAACTCACAAACACTAATGGAACAACACAACATCAATACCATAACATATATAGTTATCGACAAGAGAGAGCGAGCCTAACCTACCCAAGAGAGAGAATGCAAGAGTGACTCCCCTCTATTACAACAAGGTCAGAAGAAAAGAATTTACCACGGCCTTATTTACCAAGCTCAGGACTAGAGGAGCATTTTAGGAATTTGAGGTATCGTTTGTAATGTAATAAGGATGAAGTCATATAGTAATGTCCCTAGCTTGCTCCCTATTTGATACTAAGCCAGGTTTGAAACCTTGTCCTATCACCTTTATGAAATCCCTAGCTCTCTTCCTTAGTGAAACTGCCCTATTCCTACCATGGGAATACATATCTTTCTTTTTTCTTTCATATCTATAGTTTAGGATATAAAAGCAGATGGTCTCGTATATGAAGAAAGAGATTGTTGACGTTAGTAGACTAATCTATACATTGGTAGGGCATTTCTTCCTGTGACCGCCTTTCCTACCAAAAAGCTAACCCAAGAAAATCCTGGTTTTTTCTAGACTAGACCTCTAGGATTTTTTTAGGGTTCATACATGCATTGATCCAGTCAAAGAACCTGCTCCAGAGCGACTACTCCTCCTAGCCTATCTTCCTGCCCGCCCCCGGTTCTCTATGCTCGGTTCCACAATCAATCCCAGATCCATCTATTTGAGGGAGGTCCAATTCCGCACTCTTCTAATTGCTTAGAAGTAGAAGGGTTCAAGAACCCCCTTTACATCTAGGGGTCATCGAAGCCCTATTCTGTGTATATTCAGGAACAGGGCTATCAAATGGTCGACTGCGAGCGAAACCCTTATTCCCCTTTTATCCCTCTCTTTATTCCTCAGAATCGAGCAGGCATCAAGAATTAGAATCAACCTATATAACATATGTTCCCATGTAGTCAGAATTCTAGAAGCAAAGCTTCCCGGCCGCCTTCCTCCTTATGTGGAAATGCTTTTCATAATCTCCAGCTCTTTCCCACCAATTCGTTCTTTACTAGGCATCTAGGCGAACCTGCTAGGTTAATTAACTCAACGTAAAGAAAGCTCATTAGGTCAAAACTAGGGGAGTGCTTGCTAATAGCGAAAGGTTAATATCTCTCCGTCCTTATTTGTAGTAGCAAACATCAGGTAATTTCGTGCTGTAAAATGACAGATTGGTAATGAAAGGCAATGTACTAAGAAAGCGCAAATCTATAGACCTTTATCTCGAAAAAGCTGGAAGAAAGGCGATAAAGAAAGGTTGCCTACTACTAATAAGGGCGGGTAAGAAAGACAGGTGAGGTGACTAGCTTAGTAACTTTATTCAATCTAAAAGGCTGGCTCAGTGTCCTATCCACCTTTAAGTGAAGGGGGGGAATCCACCGAAGATGGCAGCGGGAAAGACAGGAGCATGAACGAGGTAGCTTATGCTTTTTTTTCATCCTCACTACCTGGTTTATAGTAGAAACTGGAGAATATGAACTTCTCGCATTCTTTTTTTTGGTACATTTTTATATGCAGCTCTGGTGCTCGATCTTAGGTCTGATGTATGGGTCGAATCATGATAAAGAAGGTTTGGTGGTTGTATAATTCCCAAGCGGAAAGTCGTATACTTTAAAAGTAGATGTAGTGATCAAGCGGCCCTTCTTGTGCCAACATACATCCAATGGCATAGAGTTATGCATCAGTATGAACATAGAACTCCTTATTCCAATTCGAAAACCGAAGGATTGGGGCTGACAACAAACACTCATCTGCATGCTTAAAGTCTTAATCATGTTTCGGTTCCCAAGCCTTATACCTTTCTTCAGCAATGATTACATTATGGGATTCCGAGCTTTGAAAAGTCTTTTTTGATGCGTCTGTAATAGCCTATGTGTCCCAAAAAAGAACATGATATGCCCGACTCCCTTTTCAGTAGATGAGATTAGGATGAAAGGGCTTTCTTTCATTAACATTCCGTGAAGGTGCATAGCTTCTTTGAATATCCCGCAGATTGACTACTACATATAGGTACATGACTGATCCTAAAAGAGAAGTCTTAATTTACGGTTATGAAATTGCTTTGATTGAAAAGCAAAACGATGATGCATAAGTCAAATGGGTGGGTGAGGCGAGAGTCCTTCATTGCACTTACTGGAGAGAGGGTAACATATCTTATATAGTAGTAAGGTCTTATCCCATTATTAGTAGCCGAAGTGTGGGCCAGCTAATTCAGGAAAAAACTTTCACATGTGTATAGAAGGACTAGAACATGTTTAACAAGCCTTAGTCGACCTCCGGAGGACAACAATTTTCCTTTCCAATCTGAGATTCTCTTTTCCATTTTCTCCAGTAGAGGAAGGTTCTGTCTTTATTCTCTTGAGGTACATACTTGATAGGAATTTTTTATTCCTCTTCAATGATCTGGAATTTCTGCGAGGAGCTCTGTTCGAGAGGAAGCACTGGCTCTTATCGAAATTTACTTTTTGGCCATTACAATAATACAATCAGCTTCTTACTTCTTTCCAGAAAGATTTTCTGCTTCTTAAGATTCTGTTTATGGCTATTCTATAATATTAGAACATCGTTATCAAAGAGAAAGTAGGAGAGTGTTGGGCACGATCTCGAAGCATAGTAAGATGTTATCATTTTCAATGATACCATTAGTACTTCTTCAGCAAAAATCAACAGGCTAGGTTTGGAACCCTTGTCGCAGCCCTCGAAAAGCTGGAAAGTACCCATATGGCACACCATCCCCAAGCACTCCAAAGTCTTCATTACATAAACATCCATGTATCAAATTTCGCCATTTCTCACAAAAGCCCATTCGATCCAAAAATATGCTTTTGCCATATCCTGTCTTTATTTTGACCCCCTCGCTCCTATGTTGTCTTTAGGTTAAAATCCCCTATCACTTAAAGCCACCTCGTGCGCCAAGGAGATCTTCTCTACTTAGTCCTTTAACAAAAGCGCCCCTTTTCCTTAACAATTTTTATAGGGAGAATCAAACAAATTCTTCGAGCTAGAGAGAATTTTTTTGATTTACAAAGCTCTCCTTCAAATATCCCATAAATAAAGGTAGGTCGGAATTGGTGAAAGAAGGACTTTATACTTTCGGAATAAGGGCAATGAAATTGGAATTCAAACTTAGGGCTTAACAGCGCCTTCAGCAAAGAAATTGTGAACCGCCCTGACCAAGTCGTCAACAAAAATATTCCAACAGTGATAATAAAAAAGACCTGGGAATCAAAAAATTGAAAGGATAGGGGAGTCACAGCCCCCAACCAAGGGAGTGGTTACGTTCACTATGTCCCCCTTATTCCCGACATGCTATGGTGCCCCGGGGCTGTCTCGCGAAGATCTTCGATCCGAACCTTCGCATCTACTCTCTCTTAGAGGATGAGCCACGCCTTCGCTATCGCAAGAATATAGCGATCGAAGAACTATGGCTCAGCTGCTTCGCGTATTACACTGTATTGCCCGAAGGGGGGAATCCTGCAAGAACATAGGTAAGTGACAAGCATAGGAGGTGTGCCCGAAGGGCAGCGGCAGCAGTGTGGTTCCCGTCGCTAGATTGAGATCTGCAGGGTGGGGGGTACTTCGACTGCCTTGTATCAGGTGAAGAGAGGGGGGTGGTAGGCTTAGTATTGCTCAAACCTACAATATCACTGTTATGAGCGGTACATTTCAACCAATTAAACTATAAGCCCCTACGGATCTCTACATACAATTCGCTCACTTCGGGAAGAGCGGACGGAAAGAGAAGGCCATTGTCCTATCTGTTTCTTCCTCTTCCCAGGAATGAAGAATATTTGGAAAAAAAAATATTTTCGTTCTTTATTTTTGTTTATAGATTTCTTATTATTATAATATAAATAATATTAAGCAAGCGACCTTTTCGCGACTCAAACAGCCGGTATGCTTTGTGGCTCAAACGGGCGGGGGCTTTTTATTTGCTTGCAATGTCGGTTGTTCGCCTTTAGTTAGAAGTAGAAGTAGAGGGAGACGTTTTCCCCACACTTCAGAAAAAGTAAAAAAGTGTGGATGAAGTAAAAAAAGTATATAAGGGGTGAGAAAGAAAAACTTAGTTACGGGAACCGAAGGTTAGGCCGACTACTTTAGTAGAGCAAGACCCAAAAAAGTTTATTCCTACCCTTTAACCTTTCTTTCAATGTTGCCAATTCCCAGAATACTAATATACCCTCATGTATACAGTTGTACAACTACCTTCTTCCTCCGACTTCTTTAGCCACTTCCACTGTATTCGGGAAAGCTTGCTTCGTGGCGGAGCATTTAGCAATGCCAGCAGCCTAGTGAGGGCTGGCTGTCTGAGGATAGGTTAAGGCAGGGCCTGCTGGGCTTGCTTCTCATGAGATTGGGTGAGGGAATCAGAAAGGGTCTCAAGAACCGGGTGGGTGGGATTTTGGGAACACAAAAAAATGGAAATGGGTGGAGTGAGTCTTCCTACACGGCTGGACGCCCGGTTCTAGACAAAGGGGGGTTACCACCACATCCTTTATCGACAGACTTAAGGTTCTTCATTGGCAGGCGGGTAGAAAATCTTCTCTCAAAACGAGAGAGACGTGAGATTACAGAGGAAGGTATTCAGTTCAAAATATATATGACAGTCAGAACAGCTTCAGTCCAAAATTGACCAAGGACAGAAGCAAGCTACAAGCCTTAGAAATCGCTTTCCTGTGGACCTTATGTAAAAAAAAAGCAGTGAAGAAAACAAGACACTAAGTTGTTGCGCTAAGTACTCGCTAGCGCTAGCGCACTACGGCTTTTTAGCCTCTTGCAGGTCCCTTCATTCCCTCCGTCTTACACGGACTTAAAAGAGTACCTAAGGTGGATTAATGGCTTATTTAAAAAAAAAGGGATTTTATTTACCATAGCTTTTAGACAGCTAACAGCTAAGCCACTAATCATACAACAAATAAAATAAAGTCGGTCACTACTGAGACAACTCATAAAAGTCATTTCAGGTTCAAGGGCTAAAGCTTCTCTTAGGAGAATCCCTTCGCAACACTCGACTTAAGGTCACTTACAAACTCACTTATAAGGAAACTCATCAAGTAGGTCTTTCGAGTCTTTCAAGTACTGGCGAAGCTTTAATTGAAGACCTTTTAATGCCCTTTCGTTTGGTCCCCTGGGTACCTTCTCCGCACTTACAGGTAAGCATTTCAAGTAGATAAGATCATAAAATAAGAAATGGGAAGTAGTACTACCATTATGCTCTATTATTTGAAGCCGGAAGTCAATCATTCCCAGCTTTGATATGAAGGTATGAGGGAGATCAAATGGGAGTATGTTAGTCAAATAGAGGGCTCTCATGGGGTGTAGTCCATGGCTGTAACCTTAAGTTAGGTTGGGCTGTAGTTCTTGTATTGGGCGAACCCAAGCGTTAAATAGCGCAGTTTAGTGGCGTGCAAGGAGTAGTTGTCTTGTTGCTGGTAGGTGCGACTATGTAAGTTGACAACAATACACCGCGGTATGTGTGAGTCAAGATTTCACTTAGTGATCCGAAGGAGAAATTTGAATTACTGCAGACTGGTTTCCTCCCATATACCCCCGATGATGCCTATTTCTTACCATTGAAGAAAATAGAGAAAACTGTTAATTCCACCCACGTCGTAAACAGATGCCCTACCTGATCCATTTCAAATCCAGCCAGAGGTCTTCGAGCCTTGTTACTAACTAAAGTCCTAAAGAAAAGCGACCACAATCCCTCCTCAGCCTAGGTCAAAGGTCTTCCCGCCCTTTTTGGAGCAGAGTCAAGTTCGTTACGGTCATCAAACCAGCCCCGCATCGTATCGATAGCGATTCAGATCACCTCCCCAAGCCTGCCTAACCTAATTGTGTGTGAGAAATCAATCGTGACAAGTCAACCGATCCATAATGAAAGCACCTATAGATAGAAGCAATTTGTCGACCGGTGGACTCATCCTCAATACCGTTTAGGCTCTCCAGTTAAGTCGGTTGTCCGCCGCCTTTCTTTCCCATACCCGAGATGGCCTTATGGGTAGCAACCTCCCACAGAGATGGCCTTGTGGTCAACTTTTGTTCTGCTTGTTGAAAGGTTCGTCCGGATCTCATCCCCGGTCAACCCACTCAATATCCGAGAGAGGGTAGGCTTTTGGCGGCCACAGAGACGGCGGATACACAGCGGATGATACGTACTTGGAAATAAGTAGATCATAGATACATTTTTTCATGCCTCGACTCTCCCTCGGTTCGTTCGGGAATCATGGTAGTATTTTCATGGAGATTATTGGGAACAGAAATAATTGTGTAAACACTGAAATTTACACAATTATTTGTAGAGTGAGTCCATTTCTCGTGCCATTTACAATAATGTTTTCCTTTCCTTTCTTCGTTTTAGGTTTCTTATGTCCAGGCAAACAGGTCAAAAGTTGTTGATAACCCGACGGCTGCTTCAGAGCTTCAGATGTTAACGAGTTGGCCGCGATCTTACCTTCTCTCTTCTCTATGAGTATGCTTACAAAACTACTGCCAATCCCTTTGAACAAGATTATTTCAAGCTTGGATCACTTGTACATGAGGGTGATTAGAGGAAATCAAATGAATCACAACATGCAAACAATATTCAAAATCTGTTTCAAGAATGACCTTCTTGTAACCCAAATCCCATGCCAACATAAGGCCACGGTAGATCTTTTTCTTTGCCTTTCAAGATATTACGTATAAAAGAAAGATAGCCAGTCCTCTTGGGCGGCCAAGAGTGTTATGTAAAATGGACCAAGGAGGATCCTATCCTAAAGGAGAAGAATGAGGAGTAGAATCTAGCTTTAGGGGTGGAATCGAAGCGAAGAAATTCATTCATGCCACGACGATCTATATGGAAGGGAAGTTTTGTTGATGCATTCCTCTTGAGAATAAAGAAGAAGAGAGATCTTCTTTTTAATAGGAAAATTTGGTAACGTAAATCTTCTATTTCACCGGAATTCATTGATTGCTTCGTACGAATTTACAATGGAAAAACTCATGTTCGTTGTAAGATTACTGAAGGAAAGGTTGGTCATAAATTTGGAGAGTTTGTTTCTACACAAAAATGAAGAACTTTGAGAACAAATATTGGACCGGGAAGAAAAAGAGGGAAAAAGTGAAGTCTAAGTGCATATAGCACAAAAAGGAAACCCTATTTCGGTAAGACTTGATCTGAATCGTAGTTCATATTCAAGTTGGTTTAGTGAGGGCGACTGCGAAAGTCACCGAATGGGTCAATCTTTTAGTTCACCCAGATTAGAATATCAAAGAAGGATGTTGCAGATGTCTGGGGCGGACACGACTTCTTCTAAGGCTAGAAGACCAATGGAAGACACCCAGAACTATAGCATATCGTGAAAGAAGCACACTGGACGGGCGTGCTTCGACCGTGTCTCCGGGGCACAGTTGAATATAGATATCATGAATGCGAGGTGCAGGATACCAGGTCGAGAAACCCAAGCAACCATTCCCCTATGTTCCAATCGCTAGCGCATCCATGGTTCCGGCGCCCATCTCAGCTGGAGAGGCCTAGCCTAATCTGAGAAATGCTAATTCGATTGGGATAGACTTCATTCAAGAATGCCACCTCCCCGAGAATCAATAAGAAAACAAGAGCTAAGTTTCAGATCAGTGAATAAACCGAAAGGGAAAAAGAGACCTTTCTCGCTCAGCGCCTAAAGCGTACTATGCTCCGCTTCAAAAAACTGAGAGTTTTCGATGGAACCGATGGATCACACGAGCTAGTTAGATGCATGGGACAGAGGGCCCGTAGTACCTGCTAGTGTGGCTACGCAGTGGAAGGGAATGAGCCTAAATCGACCCCTTTCGTTTTTTCTTTGAAAAAAGTAGTAATGAGTAAGGAGATTAAACTCTCGGATGAGACTAAGCAGCTACCGACCATTCCGACGCGCCCTTGACCTATTTTGATTAAGACCAAAAACTTATCTCTATAGTGGAGCCTAGTTTAAGCTGTCAAACAAGTGATGATTGAATGAAAGAAAAACCACTAGTAGGGATATAGATGAAGTCTCGCTCAGTAAAAAGAGTTGTAGGATTCGTAAAACAGGAGAAGAGCATCTCACGAATTAGCCCACTATAAGTCTACTACATTTTTTTTTCATAATAATTAAATATAATTATCTAATAATAATAATAAAGTATATCATTCATCTCTCTCATAGAGAAACTAAATGGTTCGAATCTAAATTGATTTTAGGTTGTACACCTAATTTTCCTGGGATTGTAGTTCAATCGGTCAGAGCATTGCCCTGTCAAAGCGGAAGCTGCAGGTTCGAGCCCCGTCAGTCTCGACAAATTCAATAAATATATTCATCTCTCCATTTTCTGTGAAAGGTGGGCAGGGAGCATAATTTCATTTCGAATGGGGGATTTTTTTTTCTTTTTTGTTTCGCATTTCTCATCAAAGGAGCTGAAAGCCACTTGACAGTAAGGAAAGGGGATTTTTTCATTACTTCAGCTAGTACCAATTGATGGGGGAGAGACATATGTGGATTAGCAATTCATTATTTATTGGCATATTCAGGATTCCAAGAGAGACTGAGTCTGGTTTTTCAACTCGATCCATGTATGTATTGGAATAGAGTACCTTATTTCTTTTTATCGGGAGCACATACACAAATGGAATTTCTTTCTTGTACGATACAAAATGAATTTCACTCAATTACATTACCCTTAGAGAATACTTTTCCAGATTCCACTTTTCCTTTCCTGGCTCCATTTTTGTGTAACCTCAGTTATGAACATTTTGAATTTAAAATAAGAAAGATATATCTCATTCAAATTTCACACAGAGCTTTTGATATATGCATCCGAGTACTAATCCAAGGAAGGAGGATATTCAAAAAAATAAAACGGGAATGCCAAATTGTCTATTTTTCTAGTTAGAATGGATTGGTCGTACCTATCCAATCAATAATTGCTTATGACTGACTTGCTATTCACTCGATTTTTGGGTCATAATCATTATGTAGGAGAGATGGCCGAGTGGTTTAAGGCGTAGCATTGGAATTGCTATGTAGGCTTTTGTTTACCAAGGGTTCGAATCCCTCTCTTTCTGCACTTTCACCTAATTCCCTAATGTTAATGACCGAAATGTATCAAATAGCAATGGAAAAAATAATTCCAACAGTTAGACCTTTCTTTGATATATATTCTCTATTCCTAATTGCTGTTTTTTGGAAAATACTGGAAAGAGTGGACAAGGAATTCAAATATCCCTGCCGATGTGTTTTGACATCCCACAGCTTCGATAGATTGCATAGCCCCGTTCCTCTTCGGCGCAAGAGCGCTCGATCAGTGATTTATTACGCACTCTTTCAAGGGTGGCTAATTCTAGTCAAACCCCCTGGCTGTCTCTGCACCCCTACCTCCTTTATCATTGAGCGATCATTATGGGGCCTTAGCTGGTGATTCGGGCTCTTTCCCTCTCGACGATAAGGCTTATCCCCGATCATCTCACTAGCCGACCTTGCCCCCCTGTTATTTTGAGGTCATATCTAGTATTCAGAGTTTGCCTCGATTTGGTACCGCTCTCGCAGCCCGCACCGAAACCGTGCATTACCCCTAGATGTCCAGTCAATTGTTGTGCCTCAACGCATTTCGAGGAGAACCAGCTAGCTCTAGGTGCGAGTGACATTTCACCCCTAACCACAACTCACCCATTGTTTCTTCAACATCAGTCGGTCGAACCTCCACTTAGTTTCACCCAAACTTCATTCTGGTCATGGATCGATCACCCAGGTTCAGGTTCATAAGCAGTGACAATTGCCCTATGAAGACTTGTTTTCACTATGGCTCCGGTGGGTTCCCTTAACCAAGCCACTGCCTATGAGTCACCGGCTCATTTTTCAACAGGCATGCGGTCAGAGCCATGGCTCCTCCCACTGCTTAAGAGCTTATGCTTTCATGTTCTATTTCACTCCCGGGGGTTCTTTACCCTCACGGTACTACTTCGCTATCAGTCACCAAAGAGTATTTAGCCTTGCAAGGTAGTCCTTGCTGATTCACATGGGATTCCACGTGCCCAAGCTACTCAGGTCAGAGCCTAAGCTAATGATGCTTTTGGCTACTGGACTTTCACCATCTAAGGTGCAGCATTCGGGCTGCTTCACCTAGCTGCACAATGCTTGTATTGCTCTCCCATAACCCCATTTTCACGGTTTAGGCAGCTCCCATTTCACCCGCCGCTACTACGGGAATCGATTTTGCTTTCTTTTCCTCTGGCTATTAAGATCCTTCATTTCGCCTAGTTCTCTCTTGCCTATCAATGCATTCAGCATCAGTTCGAAAGGTTGCTCCAGAGTGCCCTCCTAGGCTGCAATCCAGAAGAACTGGAAGCTCGAAAGGACCGGCCACAAGCCCATGGATCTGGCGCCCTAGAGTACCCAAAATGTTTTTCTCAAAAAACTTTTTGAGGACCTATGTAATTAGTTGGGGAACCACCACGTATACTACATCATTTTTTTCATGCCCATTTTCGCATTTGCAAGCCTTTTTTAGGAATTACCAGAATTCTTCGATTTTTTGTGTGTTATAGCCCATTGATGTTGCACCCCAAAGCATCCCAATTTTTTTTCTCTCAAAAAGCTTTATGAGGATTTCTGTAATGAATTGGCAAACTTTCACATATACTCATACCATTTGTTTCACATCCATTTTTGCATTTACAGGCTCTTTTTCTAGAATTATCCAAATTCCTCGATTTTCCAGGTGTTATAGCACATTGATCTGGCGTCTTAGAGACCCAAAAATTGTTTTCTCAAAAAACTTTATGAGGACCTCCATAATGAGGTGGTGAACCACCACATATACTAACATCATTTTTTTCACACCATTTCTACATATACATGCCCTTTTTTAGTAATTACCCAAATTCCTTGATTTTACTTGTGTTATAACCCCTGGATCTGGCACCCCTGAGCACCCAAATTATTTTTCTCAAAAAACTTTATGAAGACCTTCGTAACGAGTTGGGGAACCACCACATATACTCACACTATTTTTAACGCTCATTTCTGCATTTACAGACCCTTTGTTAGGAATTACCCATATTCCTCGATTTTTCATTTCTCATAGCCCATGGTTCAGGTACCTCGGAGCACTCAAAAAAAATTATTAGGACCTTCGTAGTGAGTTGGGAACCACCACATATACTCACACCATTTTTCACGCCCATTTCCGCATTTACAGACCCTTTTTTACGAATTACCCAAATTCCTTGATTTTCTGTCTTATAGCCCATGGATCTAGCACCTCGGAGCACCCAAAAAAATTTCTCAATTTTTTTTATGAGGAACATCGTTATTAGTTGGGGAACCACCAGGTATACTCACACCATTTTTTAACGCTCATTTCCGCATTTACATGCCCTATTTAAAAAATTACCAAAATTCATCGATCTTTCGTGTGTTATAGCCCATGGATATGACGCCCCGGAGCACCCTAATTTTTTTTTCTCAAAAATATTTATGAGGACCTCAGTAATGAGTTGGAAAACCATCGCGTATACTCACACCATTTTTTTCACACCCATATTTGCAATTACATGCCTTTTTTTAGGCTTTAACCAAATTCCTCAATTTTTCATGTGTTATAGCCAATGGATTTGGCGCCCCGGAGCACCCAATTTTTTTTCTCAAAATACTTTATGAAGAACTTTGTAATAAATTGGGGAACCACCATATATACTTACACTATTTTTTTCACGCCCATATCCGCATTTACAGTCCCCTTTTTAGGAATTGCCCAAATTTCTCAATTATTCGTGTGTATAGCCCATAGATCTGGCGCCCGGGAGCACCCAAAAGTTTTTTTCTCAAAAAATTTTATGAGGCCCTTCGTAATAATTTGGGGAACCACCACGTATACTCATACCATTTTTTACGCCCATTTCTGCATTTACAGGCCCTGTTTTATAAATTACCCAATTTTCTCAATTTTTCGTGTGTTATAATAGCCCATGTATATGGCATCCCAGAGCACCCAATTTATTTTCTCAAAAACCTTTATGAGGACCTCGGTAATGAGTTGGGAAACCACCGCGTATACTCACACCATTTTTTTCATTCCCATTTTTGCATTTAGGGGTCCCTTTTTAGGAATTACCCAAATTCCTCAATTTTTTTTGTGTTATAGCCGTTGATATAGCTCCACGGAGCACCCAAAACAATGTCTAAAAAAACTTTATGATGACCGTCTTAATGAGTTGGGGAACCATCACGTATACTTACACCATTTTTGGCTCCCATTTCTACATTTTAATGCCCTTTTTTAGAAATTACTCAAATTCTTCGATTTTTCTTGTGTTATAGCCCATGAATTTGGCGCCCAAGTGCACTCAAAAATTATTTCTCAAAAATTTTATGAGGGCCTCCGAAATGAGTTTGGGAACCACCACGTACACTCATACTATTATTTTAATGCTCATATTCTCATTTACAGGCTCTTTTTTAGGAATTAACCAAATTCCTCGATTTTGCTTGTGTTATAGCCAATGGATCTGGCGCCCAGAGCACCCAAATTTTTTTCTCTCAAAAAAACATTATGAAGACCTTCGTAAAGAGTTGGGGAACCACCACGTATACTCAAACCTTTTTGTCACGCCTTTTTCCGCATTTATAGGTCCTTTTTTAGGAATTACCTAAATTCCTTGATTTTTTGTGTCTTATATTGCCCATGGATCTGGTACCCTGGAGCACCCAAAATACTCTTTCTCAAAACACTTAATGAGGACCTCCGTAATGAGTTGAGAAACAACCACGTATACTCACACCATTTTTGTAACTCCCATTTCTGCATTTACTGCCCTTTTCTTTAGGAATTACCTAATTTCCTTAATATTTCGTGTGTTAGCCCATGGATCTGGTGCCCCGGAGCACCAAAACAAAATCTCAAGAGATTTATGAAGACCTCATTAATAAGTTGGGGAACCACCACATATACTCACACCTTTTTTACGGCCAGTTCCGTAGGCCATTTCTTAGGAATTACTTAAATTCCTCGATTTTTTCATGTGTTATAGCCTTTGGATCTGGCACCCAATAAAACCCTAATATTTTAAAAAAAAACCTTTATGAGGACCTCTATAATGAGTTGGAAACCACCACGTATACTCACATCATTTTTTTCAAGCCCATTTCCGCTTTTACAGGCCCTTTTTTAGAAATTACCAAAATACCTCAATTTTTTGTGCGTACGGCCCATGGATTTGGCGCCCCGGAGTGCCCAAATTTTTTTTCTCAAAAAACTCTATGAGGACATACATAATGAGTTGGGGAACTAACACGTATACTCAAGCCATATTTTTCACGCCCATTTTCGAATTTACAGGCCCTTTTTTAGGGATTATCCAAATTCTTCGATTTTTCGTGTGTTATATCTTATGGATCTGGCACTCTGGAGCACCCAAATTTTCTTTTCTCAAAAAACATGATAAAGAACCTCCGTAATGAGTTCGAGAACCACCACGTATACACACACCATTTTTTAACGTCCATTTCCACATTTACAGTCTCTTTTTTGGGAATTACCTAAATTTCTCAATTTTTTGTGTGTTTATCCAATGGATATGCCGCCCTTGAGAACCCCAAATTGTTTTCTCAAAACACTTTATGAGAATCTCCATAGTGAGTTGGGAATTACCACGAATACACACAGCTTTTTTCATGCTCATTTACGCTTTTACAGGCCTTTTTTTAGTAATTTCCAAATTTCTCAATTTTTCATGTGTTATATAGCCCATGGATCTAGCGCCCCGGAGCACCTAAAAAGTTTTTCTCAAAACAACTTTATGAGGACCTCTGTAATGAGTTGGGGAACCATCACATAAACCCACACTATTTTTTTTCATGCCCATTCCGCATTGGAAGGCCTTTTTTAGGAATTTTCTAAATTTCTTGATTTTTCATGTATTATATCCCATGGATAGGGCGCCCCAGAGAACTGAATTTTTTTTTCTCAAAAAGAATTTTGAAGACCTCCGTAATGAGTGTGGGAACCACCATGTATGGTCACACTATATCACTCCCATTATCGCATTTATAGGCCTGTTTTTAGGAATTATCCAAATTCCTCAATTTTTCATGTGTTATAGCCCATGGATCTGGTGCCCTTGAGCATCCAAAAATTATTTCTCAAAAAACTTTATGAGGACCTCCGTAATGAGTTGGGGAACCACTACCTACACTAACACCATTTTTTTCATGCACATATATGCAATTACAGGCCCTTTTTTAGGAATTGCCCAAATTTCTTGCTTTTTCATGTGTTATAACCCATGGATCTGGCGCCCCAGAGCACCCAAAAGTTTTTTCTGAAAAAACATTATAAGGACCTCCATAATCAATTGGTGAACTACCACGTATACTCACACTATTTTTTTCACGTCCAATTTCGCATTTACAAAACCTTTTTAGGAATTACCCAAATTTCTCAATTTTCGTGTGTTGGCCCATGGATAAAGCACCCTGGAGCACCCAAAAAACTTTTCTCAAAACACTTTATGAGAACATCCGTAATTTGTTGGGGAACCACCATATATACTCGTAGTATTTTTTCATGCCATTTCCGCATGTACAGGCTCTTTTTAAGAAATTACCCAAATTTCTCTATATTTCGTGTGGTATAGCCCATGGCTCTGGCGCTCAGGAGCACCCAAAATTTTTTTCTCAAAAAACTTTATGAGAACCAACGTATTGAGTTGGAGAACCACCACGTATACTAACACAATTTTTTTTTCACGCCCATTTATGCATTTACAAGCCCATTTTTAGAAATTACCCAAATTCCTCAATTTTTCGTGTGTGCACCCAAAATATTTTCCTCAAAATACTTTATGAGCACATCCGTAATGAGTTGGGGAACCACCACGTATACTCACACCATTTTTTTCACACCCATATCCATATTTATACGCCTTTTTTTAGGAATTACCCAAATTCCTCAATTTTTCTTGTGTAATAGCTAATGGATCTGACGACCCAGAGCACCCAAAAGTTTTTCTCAAAAAACATAATGAGGACCTCTGTAATGAGTTGGCGAACTACCATGTATACTTACACCATTTTTTTTACTTCCAATTCTTCTTTGACAGGCCCTTTTTTAGGAATTACCCAAATTCCTCTATTTTTCATGTGTTATTGCCCATTGATCTAGCTCCCTGGAGAACACAAATTTTTTTCTCAAAAAACTTTATGAGGACCTCCGTAAATAGTTGGGGAACCACCACGTATACTCATGCCATTTATTTTCACGCCAATTTCCGTATTTACAGGCCCTTTTTTAAGGTTTACCCAAATTCCTTGATTTTTCATGTGTTATAGCCCATGGATTTGGCGCCCAGAGCACTCAAATTATTTTTTCTCAAAAACTTTATGTGGACCTCCGTAAAGAGTTAGCGAACTTTCACATATACTCATATCATTTTTTTCACATTTATTTCCGTATTAACAAGCCCTTTTTCAAGAATTACCCAAATTTCTTGTTTTTTCGTGTGTTACAGCCCATGGATCTGACGCCCCGGAGCACCCAACAATTTTTTCTCAAAAAACTTTATGAAAACCTCACTAATGAGTTGGAGAACCACCACATATAATCACACTATTTTTTAACGTCTATTTTCACATTTACAGACCCTTTTTTAGGAATTACCCAAATTCCTTGATTTTTCGTTTGTCATAGCCCATAGGTCAGGCGCCCTAGAGCACCCAAAAATATTTTCTCAAAAGAACTTTATGAGGACCTTCGTAATTAGTTGGGGAACCGCCGCGTATACCCGCACCATTTTTTTCACGCCCATTTCCGCATTTACAGTCCCTTTTTCTAGAATTACCCAAATTCTTCAATTTTTCGTGTGTTATAATAGCACATGAATCTGGCGCCTCAGGGACCCCAAAAATAAATCTCAAAAAACTTTATGAGGACCTCTGTAATGAGTTGGTGAACCACCACATATACTAACATCGTTTTTTTTCACGTCAATTTCTGCATATACAGGCCCTTTTTTATATATTACCCAAATTCTTAATATTTCGTGTGTTATAACCCATTGATCTGGTGCCCAGGAGCACCCAAATTCTTTTTCTCAAAAAACTTTATGAGAACCTCTGTAATGAGTTGGGGAACAACCACATATACTAACACCATTTGTAACGCTCATTTCCTCATTTACCCATGGTGTAGGACCCCGGAGCACCTAAAATTGTTTTTTCGAAAAACTTTATTAGGACCTCCGTAATTATTCAGGAACCACCACATGTACTCACACCATTTTTTTTCACATTCATTTCTGCATTTACAGGCCCATTTTTAGGAATTACCCAAATTTCTTGATTTTTTGTCTTATAGCCCATGGATCTGTCGCCCTGGAGCACCCAAACTTTTTTCTCAATTTTTTTTATGAGAAACTCTGTAATGAGTTGGGGAACCACCAGAAATACGCACACTATTTTTGACGCCCATTTCCGCAGTTACATGCCCTTTTAAATAATTACCAAATTTCATCGATCTTTCGTGTGTTATAGCTCATGGATCTGATGCCTCGGAGCACCCAAAACAATTTCTCAAAAAAAATTATGAGGACTTCTGTAATGAGTTGGAAAACCACCGCGTATACTCACACAAATTTTTTTCACACCCATATTTGCATTTACATGCCCTTTTAGGACTTACCCAAATTCTTCTATACTTCGTGTGTTTGCCCATGTATCTGGCCCCCTCGGAGCACCAAATTTTTTTTTCTCAAAAACTTTATGAGTACCTCTGTAATTAGTCTGGGAACCAGCACGTATACTTACACCATTTTTAACACCTATTTCTACATTTACAGGCCCTTTTGTACGATTTACCCAAATTCCATGATTTTTCGTGTGTTATATAGCCCATGGATTTGGCGCCCCGAAGCATCAAAACTTTTAAATCTCAAAATACTTTATGAAGACCTTCATAATGAGTTGGGAAATCACCATGTATACTTACACCATTTTTTCACGCCCATATCCACATTTATAGTCCCCTTACTAGGAATTGCCCAAATTTCTCAATTTTTCATATGTATAGCCCATGGATTTGGCGCCAGGGAGCACCCAAAAGTTTTTTCTCAAAAAACTTTATGAGTCCCTCCGTAATGAGTTGGGGAACCACCACGTATATTCACGCCATTTTTAAACGCCCATTTCTGCATTTACAAGCTCTATTTTAGGAATTACCAAATTTCCTCGATTTTTCATGTGGTATAGCCCATTGATCTAGCACCCCAGAGCACCTAAAATTTTATTTTCAAAAAACTTTATGAGGACCTTTATAATGAATTGGGGAACCAATGTGTATACTCACACCATTTATTTCATTCCCATATTGCATTTACAGGTCATTTTTTAGGAATTACCCAAATTCCTAGATTTTTTGTCTGTTATAGCCCATGGATCTGGTGCCCCGGAGCATCCATAATTGTTTTCTCAAAAACTTTATGAGGACCTCCGTAATGAATTGGGAAACCACTACTTATACTCACACCATTTTTTTTCGCGCCCATATCCACATTTAAAGGCCCCTTTTTAGGAATAGCTCAAATTCCTCAATTTTTCGTGGGTTATAACCTATGGATTGGCACCCCAGAGCACCTAAAGGTTTTTTCTGAAAAAACTTTATGAAGACCTCCGTAATGAGTTGGTGAACTACCACGTATACTCATACCATTTTTAACACCTATTTCCGCATTTACAGGCCCTGTTTAAGGAATTACTCAAATTTCTTGATTTTTCATGTTTTATTTCCCATAGATGTGGCACCCAAGAGCACCCAAATTTATTTTCTCAAAAACCTTTATGAGGACCTCTATAATGAGTTGGGGAACCACCGCGTTTATTAATGAGTCCGAGACTTGGACTCATTTAGGGATTTATTTATATAGATTTAGTGTCCTCAAATGCTTATTTTGTGCCAATAACTGATGTAAAACCCTTGATTTCCAGGTATATGGATTGAGGGACAAAGCAAGGACACTAAGTTGCAAAAAGGAACAAAGCGAGCTGAAATAATTAAGAAAATCAAGCATGGTGATTGCCAAACCCACTTAGCGAGTCGCCGAAGGGCTATTTGACCGCCTAAAGTTCCAGTGTGCCAAGCCCTGAAAGAAAGAACCAAGTTGGCGAGAGAAAGGAGCAGTCAGCAGGTCGTTGAGTGGTTCCACGATGCCGTGTTGGATCTCTCAAAGTTACAGAGCTTGAGGATGCTAAAGGCCAAGGCAGAAGGGCGATGGAAATGACCAAAGGGTGGCTCACCGAGTGGTTCGGCGAGCCCAACTTACTTCGTCGAGTGACTCTTTGAATCACACTTTTGGCGACTATAATACATTTTTGAACATTTAGTTTAGTATCAATTACTCTTTAGAACAATTTTTTATTAAGTTTTGAACTGTGAGACAAGTTTTCTCTAGTTTTTCCTTAGCTTTGAAGAATTGAATTTTTTCACTTTTACAAAATTGGAAGTGGGTCTTTGAGATTCTTCGACTTGGAACATTGTAAAGACTAAATCAATCTTACCCAGTTGTTGGAAACTCAATTTGGTAACGATTTTTATCTTTTTATGATGTCTAGCTAAAACTCCAATTCTTGAGGTGTGATTATGTAATTATGGGCTGATTTAGTTTATGGGTATTGCTAATTGTTAGTTTAAATGTTATTTAGAAGTGATTTCAATCATTAATTGTGGTTTAATTTAAGAATTGTAGTTGCAAATGAAGTTCTACCCTTGTGTTTTTGGCTTGCTCGAGAGAGAGGTTTTAAAATTAAGATTATTAATTGATGGTATGTGGGTATTGGGTTGTCATGGGTTTAGCTCGAGAGAATGAATCCTAAACTCAATTCCACAGATTCATCTCGAGAGGGTGAATGGACTAAGGTGTGGACTGTTCTTATTTTGCATGTTTGTTGATGTTCGAGAGAAATCGACTTGATTCGGGGTAAATTGTTTGAGAGAAAGGTTACCTCCTGTATAGTCTAGCTTAATCACTAATATGTAGTTATTTTCTAATAGTTGCAATTACCCATTTGTCTATATTAGTCTATACTCGAATCACATCCCAAGAACTCATCTCATTATTATCATATCGTATTGTTTACCACTGTTTGTAGTTGATAATTTCAAATCAAAACCCCCCATTTTACATTTAAGTCACCCTCTGATTTGAATAATGTCTTTATTCGATAATTGTTATTCCTATGACTAATTTGATCATGTTCACACTTTCCTATTGAGTCTTAAACACGTACCGCTCCCTGTGGGATTCGACCCCAATTCATTTAGTTGGGTTTTATACTGACTAGCGATCGTTGACACATAGAATTGGAAGAAGTGTCCTTGAAACGTTAATCAAAATGGCACCGATGCCGGGGAGTGCTGTTGTTTAAGATTACTTTGGTGAAGTTGGATTTTGTTCTTTTTAGTTATAGTTGAATCTACTTATTTTTAGTTTTGTTTTGTGTGTTGTTTGATTAAAACAGAGGAAATGAGTGTCAATGGAAGCAATGGTAGCCAAGTGGGCCACAAAGATGACATTGGCAACCTCAATGATGTCAATGAGTCGAATGTTAATGACCCTCATCTAATGGGTGAAATTGGTGTCATTCGCATGCCTCCGGCTGAAGGGAACGTTGTGTTCCACTTTACAAGTACCATTTTACAGCACTTACAATTGAAAGGGTTGTTTGGTGGGTTGGCTCATCAGGATCCCTATGAGCATATAAGAAACTTCATTGATGTCTGCGGGTCGTTCTCCTTCAAGAACAATCCCAAGAGTTGGTCCGATTGAGGTTGTTCCCATTTTCTTTAATGGTAGAAGCATGTAAGTGGTTGGCTGAATTGCCAAGAGACTCAATTGCTTCGTGGGAAAAGCTTGTCACCACATTTCAAATGCGAGTTTTCCCTACTTCGAAGATGATGACACTTCGGAACATCAGCCAAAGCTTCAAGCGTTTGGAGGGGGAGCCAATTCATGAGTCTTGGCTAAGATTTAAGAAGTTGGTGCTGTAATGCGCAACTCATGGTTTGCCCGACAATATTTTACTGCAATATTTTTACCGAAGCCTTGATTCAGTGAATAAAGGTGTAGCTGACCAACTTTCTCTGAGAGGTTTGATGCACCAACCTTACATTATATTGCAGCCCAACTTCTAGATGGTATGACCAAAATTAATTGGGCTTGGTACACCCGCAAAGATTAGGTCTCCCCTCTCACTTTTAAAATGACCAAGGAGCAGCTTGAGAAAGACCAAGAGAGGGACCAAAACATGGCAAAGTTGATGACCCAACTAGACATTTTGGCCAAAAATGTCATGGGAGCTGGTGCTAAATGTGTCAGTGTTGTGGGTGTGGGGTGTGTAAACCCCGATGAGGCCAAGTTTGAAGTGTTGTACAATGAGAAAGTGAACTTCCTAGCCAACCAAGGAGAAGGTTATTGTTCTAACTACCCAAGGCAGGATGGTAACCAAGGTTGGAACAGGAACGAGGGATAGAGAGATCGTGATAGAGAGTGGAGGGATCGTAACCCCACTTTGAAGAAAAGAGACGGGGAGAAGGATAGGTATGTTCCTCCCCACGGGCGCCAAAAGACCAAAGATTCTGAGGGTGGCCGGTCTGAGGATATGCTCTCTCGTATTATCAACAAGGTTGAGGGGTCCAATAAAATTTTGAAAGAGATGAAGGAAGATCTATCTACCCTTGACCAGACAGTTACTTCTTATTTCGTCTCTATCAAGCAGTTGGAGACCCAAATGTATCAAATTTCTTCCCATTTAAACCCCAGACAACAAGAAAGGTTGCCTAATGACACTATGGTGAACCCCAAGAATGAGGTTTGAGCGAGGACTTGTGTCGTGCCACGACATTAACTAAGGCGCTGCTTGGGAGTCAACCCAAGTTTTTATTGCTTTATTTTTGTTTTTGGAATAATCGTATGTTGATTGTGCAGGTTAAACTGAAGAATGTGTTTGAAAAGTGCAAGTTGACGAGCAAAATGTTCAGTAGGTGAATCACCGAAGAGGTCGGTGACCCTGACCTGGACCCTGTTGGACTCAAGAAATTATGAAGTTGGTGTTTGTAAAACTCGATGGGCCCATGGACAAGTCGGTAAATCGCCGAATAGGTCGGCGACCCCGACTGTGTCCACCGTTTGGATCACCAGGTTAACTGAAGGTCCAATAAAACTCAGCGAGGTCAGTACCCACCCGGCGTGTCACCGAGTGGTTCGGCAAAGCAAAAATAACATTGCCAAAAGGGCGCGAACTGGACGGTTTTTAAAAGGCCAAAGGTTTAAAATTTCAAAATCCTTCACATTCCCTCACTTTTAACTTCAATACAATCACACCCGCACTATATTTTTGATATTTTTGCAGTTTTACCATTTTTTTGTCGTTGAATTTGTGTTCAGAATTGGAAATCTTTGTCGCCTAGCATTTCAAATCATATATTCGGCATTAAATGTTGGTTTTATGAACCCAAAACTAGTATTTAGTGGTTAAACTCATTTGCAATTGTATTGGTCTTATCGATGTGTGTTGGGCCTCTCCAAAATCGTGTTTGTGTGCTTGTAGGCCTGTTTTAATTTCAATATTGTGCCTTAAATGCCTGAGTTGTTGATTTCCCAAAATTTGTGCCTTAAAATTGATCATAGATTGTTGGGTTATACTTAATTGTTGTTGGTTCTAGTCGGGTGAAGTCTGAGTAACCCAAATTTGTGCTAAATGACGTGTTTTGCCCAATGATGGAGTGTTTGACGTCATTCTTAAGCTATTAAATCGTCAAATAGCCAATTTTGGCAAAACCGGGGAAAGTCTAAGTATCCCAGTGGCATGGGTCTTATGGGTCTAGATTAAATTGCATAAGTGCATGTTTTGATTACATTTTTGGGGGCTGTGGGGTTGATTTTGGAAGTTGGGGTTGAAAATGGCATATTAGGCAGTTTGGCGAGCTCGAACCACTCGGTGGTTCACCAAAGTCCCCCAAGATAACCTTTTTGGTGAGTTTGGTTCTGTAACTTTCGGCGAGAAGCTTGAGTTCGGTGAGTGCACTCGGCGACTCACCGAATGTCGCCCTTTCTGCACCCCTAACCCCTAAAATATACTGTAACTTTTTGAGGGCTAGTGTGTGCTCGTTGAAAGATGTTGGCGATTCGCCGAAAGGCCTTTCCCATCATCGACATGCCATTTTTCTAGAAGATTTTTTGAGTCAATCCTTTCAGCAAGCCCGATCTAGCTCTCCAAAGTGATTGGACGAGTCTGTTTGCAACCTATTTTCCTATATTTTTCTTGAATTGTTTCTAACTCTTTTTGATATATTTTATAGATATGGCTAGACCCAAAGGTAGCAGGCCGCGACATGCCACCCCGTAAGAGGGCAAAGGGTATCACAATCAATAAGGATGCAACTGCATCCAGGGCAAAGGCAACCAAACTTCCTACCACAGGTGGGAAAGGCAAAGGGAAAGGCAAGGCACAAGCTCCTGCGTCATCAGAAGTCAGCTCCAACAGTGACGGAATCTATGCCAGTCACCTCACCACTTCTGAGAGTGAGGGTGATGAGTTGTTGATAGCCGAGAGAATTGAGCTATGTTCCAAGAGGTTGAATGATCCGTCTAGGATCAGGACTCCCTAGGCCACTACTCCTCCACCTATCCCAGATCAGGTTGTGGTTCCAACACCACCTGCACAGGGTCCTCCTCCCCGGTCTATGAATAGACTGAAGATTGAGGGATTGAGGACCATTATCGAGGAGAAGAGGCTATCCACTAATGGAGTAATAGACAGACACCGAGAGATTATGAGTTGATTGAGGTCCCACAAGTTCCAAATATTCACTAGACCCCGTGACCCTTACATTCCAAACTGGGTCCGGGAATTCTACACTGCTTATGGAGCCCTAGTGCCACAAGGGAAGAAGCAAGCCGCCAAATTCAAGCTAGTTGATTACGTGGTTGTCAGGGGCAAGAAAATGAAGTGTGATAGTGATGTTATCAATGTAGTTATAGAGTGTTCAAAAGAAACTGAGGATGGCTGTCAATACATGATCTGGACAAAAATGTTGGAAAATATGAAAAAGTGGTTGGCTCCTCTGATATCTGACGGTACTCCAAAATGGATCGAGGTTGGAGCACCCATTGAAAATAAAGACCTCAATGTAGCAACAAGGTACTGGTTTGGCTTCATCAGCAATTTGATAATGCCATCCCAGAATGAATCTATCCTCCGCCACGCAAAAGTAGGTTGCCTTGGTTGCATCATCAATGGGACAAAGCTGAATTGGGTATGATCATTGCACAGGAGATGGTCATAAGGCCAAGCAGCGCCAAACGTCCCTTTCTTTTTCGGTGTTGATCACTGAGTTGTGCAGACGGGATCAGGTGCCTCGAGATGAAAAGAAGGATGTGGAAGTGATTCCCACATCTTCTACCGATATCCGGTGCATTGAGGTGGAGTACTTGAATGATGAGGCAGAGAAGAAGAAGGCAGCCCTAGTGGACACCTCCCCGGTTGTTGATACTGATACACTACCAGCATAGGCAGTATTTCCTACTCCAGCCCCTGGCCTTCATGCATATCTAGTGTTGTTCCTTCTATGACTCATAGTTCTTCTACAGCTCCCATGCCTCCTAGATCTGGTGTTGTTGTTGCTACTGTCTCCCGACCTCCACTCACCCAGGCTACGATACGATGGATGGGGAAACTAGCTCATTTTGCTGATAGGCGTGCCTCCAGGCTTAAGGCCACCATTCCCAGGATGATTGAGAGGGCCCTCACTGCTGCTATGACACCTCTGAGTGTGTCTATTGATGCTCTTGCGGTAAGGATAGCAGTGTGTGAGCAAGGCCAAGGGGCCACCGAGGAGCTGACGGCTTTAAAGCCCGCCATTGTTGAGCTGAGGAAGGACATGGACCAGTTGAAGTCCACGGATATGTCCATGATTTTTGGGACTATGGAGATCCCCGACATGCCAGCTGATTCGGATATGCCTCCGGCTACCACTGGAGATGAGGTTCAAGTTGAGGAGACAGTTGCTGCCGAGTCCGAGGAGGAGACTAATGAGGAGCAGCTTGGTGTTGATGAAGAGGCTCCTTATGAGGGCCTTACAAAGATTGAGGAGGCCATGGTAGATTCAGCTGTGCAGATCTCATTGGCAGACACACCCATGGCTGGCCCTAGTGGAGCGAGTTGTGCTTAGGTTGCAATGGGCACTGATGCCCCGACAGATGGAGCAACTGTGTAAATAGGACCCTTCTTTACCTCCATCTCTATAATTTTTATTGACTTTTTAGTATTTTGTTGCATTTTAGGACAAATTGTTTTTTATTTGTGGTGGGGTGAGGTATTTCCATACCTACCTCTGGTGATTATCATTTTTTTTATATATAGGATTTTTTGTGCTGTAAATTGTGTTTTGACACTGTTTTGTGGATGTTTGAGCTTATGGCTCCTTGTTTTAATTGCAAATGGTTTTTGACCCTTCTGAAAAATGTTGCCACCTCTTGTTGTGTTTAATTATGGTTGTTTTTGTATAAATTTGAGTATCAGTTATGATCAATACCGATAACTTGAATAGTGTTCTTAATCAAACAAAAATGAATGTGCGGCTACGATGAGGCCAAATAAAGTTGCATAGATAATATGTGAACTTTTTACATCTCATTTGTACTAGCTGGGTATCGAATGAGTCTTTTGTGATGAACATTGCACACTAGCGAAAGTGTGGAGTCTTGTTTGATATTGGTGTCAATTCCTTGTGTGATGAGCTTACCGTGAACCTTGTGGGATGACACCTAGAATTTTCCCCGTTGTTCCGGTTGACTAAGTGATGCAAGCTCTTGAAATGATCTTAGGCAACAATTTTGAAGAGTGAAACAAATTGACAATATACCTTTTTTGTGGCCAACCTTGTGAGTGTGTGAACATTGCTTGAACTCCCTTTTTTAGCCTTATCCTTTTCTTGGATGAAACTTAAGCAAATGAGACCTCTCTTTATCCATTCACCCATAATCCTCATGAAGTGTGGTTTGTTTGAATAGCCAACTTAGGCCAAAAGACTAAGTTGGGGGTGTGGTGAAAGGAGAAGATAAATCAAGAAGTGCAAAGAAGTACCCATTTGATCCATGGTTTTGAAAAATATGGAACCCCTCCATACAAAAAAAAAAAAGAATGAAAAAGTTATGGAATAAAGTTGTGAAAATTGCAAAAGAAATGGGGTGTCCGGTATTCCATGAAAAGAGAATAGTGGGGTGAATTTTGAGCATGAATAAGAATGTTGAAGAAAAAGAAAGAAAGTGATGTTCATACCACATTTCATGAGGATAGCAGCCACCGAGCCTAAATGATCATACCTTTGCACTCAGCCCCGTTACAAGCCTTGAAAAGACCTTTTTGATCTTGAGTGAGCTGAAGCGAATGTTGATTGGAAAATAAGGGCAAACCTATGGATGAAGTCATGCACGTGTTCATCTTTGTGAGTGTGAGAGTTGTATGTGATTTCGAAACTATAAATTGTTGAACAATTGTGTGTGAATATGGAATCATCTTTGTGTGAGGGCATTTGAGTACCTTTATTGAGCTTGAACTTGCATTTGAAGCAAGTATTGTGAACTCAAGAATCTTTGATAATGGTGAGTCACAACTTGAATCTTTGAGTGCACAATTGATCCTTGCATGAGTAAGTTGAGTCTTGTTGTGTGCATTTATGATTGAGTCTTTTGTACCACTATTTGAGACATCCTTTTTGAACTGTTGAACTTGAGTTTTACTTGAGGACAAGAAAAAGTTTAAGTTGGGGGTGTTGATGAGTCCGAGATTTGGACTCATTTAGGGCTTTATTTATATCGATTTAGTGTCCTCAAATGCTTATTTTGTGCCAATAACTGATGTAAAACCCTTGATTTCTAGGTATATGGATTGAGGAACAAAGCAAGGACACTAAGTTGCAAAAAGGAACAAAGTGAGCTGAAAGAATGAAGAAAAGCAAGCCTGGTGATCGCCATGCCCACTTGGCGAGTCACCGAAGGGCTATTTGACCGCCTAAAGTTCTAATGTGCCAAGCCCTGAAGGAAAGAACCAAGTTGGCAAGAGAAAGGAGCAGTCAGCGGATCGCCGAGTGGTTTCGTGATGCAGTGTTGGATCGCCCAAAGTTATAGACCTTGACGATGCTGAAGGCCAAGGTAGAAGGGCGATGGAAATGACCAAAGGGCGACTCACTGAGTGGTTCGGCGAGCCCAACTTATTTCACCGAATGACTCTTCGCAACGCACTTTTGGCGACTATAATTACATTTTTGAACATTTAGTTTAGTATCAATTACTCTTTGGAACATATTTTTATAAAGTTTTGAACTGTGAGATAAGTTTTTTCTAGTTTTTCCTTAGCTTTTAAGAATTGAAGTTTTTCACTTTTGAGAAAGTGGAAATGAGTCTTTGAGATTCTTCGACTCAGAACATTTTAAAGACTAAATCAATCTTACCCAGTTGATGGAAACTCAATTTGGTAATGATTTTTATCTTTTTATGATGTCTAGATAAAACCCCAATTCTTGGGGTGTGATTATGTGATTATGGGCTGATTTAATTAATGGGTATTTCTAGTTGTTAGTTTAAATGTTGTTTAGAAGTGAGTTCAACCATTAATTGTGGTTTAATTTAAGAATTGTAGTTGCAAATGCAGTTCTACCCTTGTGTTTTTGGCTTGCTCGAGAGAGAGGTTTTAAAACTAAGATTATTGATTGATGGTCTGTGGGTATTGGGTTGTCATGGGTTCAGCTCGAGAGAGTGAATCCTAAACCCAATTCCACACATTCAGCTCGAGAGAGTGAATGGACTAAGGTGTGGGATGTTCTATTTTGCATGCTTGTTGATGTTCGAGAGAAATCGACTTGATTTGGAGTAAATTATTCGAGAGAAAGTTTACTGCCTCTATAGTCTAGCTTACTCACTAATATTTAGATATTTTCTAATAGTTTCTATTACCCATTTTTGTATATTAGTCTATACTCGAATCACATCCCAAGAACCCATCTCATTATTGTCATTTCGTATTGTTTACCACTGTTTGTAGTCGATAATTTCAAACCAAAACCCCCCATTTGACATTCGTGTCACCCCCTGGTTTGAATAATGTCTTTATTCGATAATTTTTATTCTTATGACTGATTTGACCATGTTCACACTTTCCTATTGAATCTTAAACACGTACTGTGGGATTCGACCCCAACTCATTTAGTTTGGTTTTATACTAACTAGTGATCATTGACACTTAGAATTGGAAAAAGTCTCCTTGAAACATTAATCAAAATGGTACCGCTGCCAGGTAGTGGTGTTGTTTAAGATTCCTTTGGTGAAGTTGGATTTTGTTCTTTTTAGTTATAGTTGAATCTACTTATTTTTAGTTTTGTTTTGTGTGTTGCTTGATTAAAACAGAGGAAATGAGTGTCAACGGAAGAAATTGTAGCTAATTGGGCCACCAAGATGACATTGGCAACCTCAACGATATCAATGAGCCGAATATTAATTACCCTCATATAATGGATGGAATTGGTGCCATTCGCTTACCTCTCGCTGAAGGGAACAATGTGTTCCACATTACAAGTACCATGTTGCAGATCTTGCGATTGAAAGGGTTGTTTGGTGGGTTGGCTCATGAGGTCCCCATGAGCATATAAGAAACTTTGTTGATGTCTGTGGGCCGTTCTCCTTCAAGAACATATCCCAAGAGTCGGTCTGGTTGAGGTTGTTCCCATTTTCTTTAATGGGAGAAGCATGTAAGTGGTTAGCTCAATTGCCATGAGACTCCATCACTTCGAGGGAAGAGCTTGTCACCGCATTTGAAGTGCGATTTTTCCCTCCTACGAAGATGATGACACTTCAGGACAGCATCCAAAGCTTCAAGCGTTTGGAGGGGGAGCCAATTTATGAGACTTGGCTAAGATTTAAGAAGTTGGTGTTGCAATGCCCAACTCATGGTTTGCCCGACAACGTTTTGCTGCAATATTTTTTCGAAGCCTTGATTCGGTGAACAAGGGTGAAGCTGACCAACTTTCTCTAGGAGGTTTGATATAACAACCTTACATTATAGCAGCCCAGCTTCTGGATGGTATGACCAAAATTAATCGGACTTGGTACACCCGAGAAGATCAGGTCTCCCCTCTCACTTTTAAATTGACCAAGAATCAGCTTGAGAAAGATCAAGAGAGGGACCAAAACATGGAAAAGATGATGACCCAACTAGACATTTTGGCCAAAAATGTCATGGGAGCTGGTGCTAGAAGTGTCAATGGGTGTGTAAATCCCGACGAAGCCAAGTTTGAAGCGCTGTAAATGAGGAAGTAAACTTCCTAGCCAACCAAGGAGGAGGTTATCGTGCTAACTACCCAAGCTAGGGTGGTAACCAAGGTTGAAACAAGGACGAGGGCTGGAGATATCGTGATAGAGAGTGGAGGGATCGTAACCCCACTTGGAAGGAAAGAGACGGGGAGAAGGATAGGTATGTTCCTCCCCCACGAGTGCCAAAAGCCCAAAGATTCTAACGGTGGCCGATCTGAGGATATGCTCTCTCGTATTCTCAACGAGGTTAAGGGGTCTGATAAAATTTTGAAAGAGATTATGGAAGATGTATCGACCCTTAACCAAATGGGTCAAATTTCTTCCCATTTAAACCCGAGACAACAAGGGGGGTTGCCTAGTGACACTATGGCAAACCCCAAGAATGAGGTTTGAGCGAGGACTTGTGTCGTGCCACAACGTTAACTAAGGCGCTGTTTGGGAGGCAACCCAAGTTTTTATTGCTTTATTTTCTCAAAAAACTATATGAGGACCTCTATAATGAGTTGGGGAATCACCGCGTTTACTCATACCATTTTTTTCAATCCCATTTTTGCATTTACAAGTCTTTTTTTAGGAATTACCCAAATTCCTAGACTTTTCGTGTGTTCTTATAGCCTATGGATCTAGCGCCCCGGAGCACCCAAAATTGTTTTCTAAAAAAACTTTATGAGGACCTCCGTAATGAGTTGGGGAACCATCACGTATACCTACACCATTTTTAACACCCATTTCTGCATTTACATGCCCTTTTTGTAGAAATTACCCAAATTCTTTGATTTTTCATGTGTCATATAGACCATGAATATGGCGCCCAAGAGCACCCAAAATTTTCTTCTCAAAAACTTTATGAGGACCTCCGGAATGGGTTGGGAAACCACCATGTACACTCACACCATTTGTTTCACACTCACATCCGCATTTATTGGCAATTTTTAGGAATTAACCAAATTACTTGATTTTTCTTGTGTTATAACCAATGAATCTGGCGCCCAGAGCACCCAATTTTTTTCTCTCAAAAAACATTATGAAGACCTCTGTATTGAGTTGGCAAACCACCACGTATACTTACACCCTTTTTTTCAGGCCTATTTCCACATTTACAGGCCCTTTTTTAGGAATTACCCAAATTCCTTGATTTTTTGTGTATTATATAGCCCATGGATCTGGAGCACCCAAAAAAAAAATTTCTCAAAACACTTAACAACGACCTCTGCAATGAATTGCGGAACAACCACGTATAGTCACACCATTTTTGTAACGCCCATTTCCGTATTTACTAGTCCTTTTTTAGGAATTACCCAAATTCCTTAATATTTCGTGAGTTGTAGCCCATTAATCTGACTCCCCGGAGCACCCAAAAAAAATTCTCAAAAAATTTATAAGGACCTCTGTAATGAGTTGGGGAACCAGCACGTATACTCAGACCTTTTTATGGCCATTTCCACAGGCCCTTTTTTAGGAATTACCCAAATTCCTCGATTTTTTTGGGTGTTATAGCCTATGGATTAGGCGCCCCAATAGAACCCTAATTTTTTTTAAAAAAAAACCTTGATGAGGACCTATATAATGAGTTGAGGAACCACCACGTATATTCCACCATTCTTTTCAAGCCTATTTCCGCATTTACAAGACCCTTTTTTATGAATTACCCAAATACCTCGATTTTTAGTGTGTTATAGTCCATGGATCTGTCGCCCCTGAGCACCTAAAAAATATTCTCAAAAAACTCTATAAGGACCTCCATAATGAGTTGGGGAACTACCACGTATACTCAAACCATCCTTTTCACGCCAATTTCTGCATTTACAAGCCCTTCTTTAGAAAAATACCCAAATTCCTCGATTTTTTTTATGTTATAGCCCATGGATCTGGCGCCCCTGAGCACCTAAAAATTTTTTCTCAAAAAACTTTATGAGGACCTCCATAATGAATTGGGCAACCACCATGTATATTCACACCTTTTTTCACGCACATTTCCGCATTTACATGCCTTTTTAGGATTTACCCAAATTTCTCGATTTTTCGTGTGTTATGTAGCCCATTGAGTTGGCACCCCGAAGATCCCAAAACTTTTTTCTCACAAAACTTTATGAGGACCTTCTTAATTAGTTGGGGAACCACCACGTATACTTACACCATTTTTTTAACGCCCATTTCGCATTTACAAGCCCTTTTTAATGAATTACCCAAATTACTCAATTTTTCGTGTGCTATATAGCCTATGGATCTGGCGCCCTGGAGCACCTGATAAATTTTCTCAAATAACTTTAAAAGGACCTCCTTAATGAGTTGGCAACCACCACATATACTCACACCATTTTTTCACGTCAATTTTTGCATTTATAGGCCTTTTTTTAGGAATTATCCAAATTTGTTTATTTTTCATATGTTATATCCCATGGATCTGGCGCTCCAGAGCACCAAAAATATTATTCTCAAAAAACATTATGACCTCTATTATTAGTAGGGGAACCACCACGTATACTCATTCCAATTTTTTAACTCATATTTCTGCATTTACATGCCCTTTTTAGGAAGTACCCAAATTCCTCAATTTTTCGTGTGATATAGCCCATGGATCTTGCGCTTCGGAGCACCCATAATTTTTTTCTCAAAAAACTTTATGAGGAACTCCGTAATGAGTTGAGGAACCACCACGTATATTCACACTATTTTTTAAACGCTCATTTTCGCATTTATAGGCCCATTTTTAGGAACTACCCTAATTCCTCGATCTTTCGTGTGTTGTAGCATATGGATTTGGCGCCTCAGAGCACCCAAAATATTTTTATCAAAAAACTTTATGAGGACCTTCGTAATGAGTTGTGAAACCATCACGCATACTCACACTATTTTTTTCATGTCTATTTCTGTATTTACATGCCCTTTTTTAGAAATTACCCAAATTCATTGATATTTCGTGTGTTATACACCTATGGATCTTGCGCCCCGGAGCACTCAAAAAAAATTCTCAAAAAACTTTGTGAGGAATTTCGTAATGAGTTGGGGAACCACAACGTATACTCACACCATTTTTTCACGCACATTTTCACATTTACATGCCCCTTTTTTAGGAATTACCAAAATTCTTTGATTTTTCGTGTGTTAGAAACCAGCACATATACTCACACCATTTTTTGACCGCTCCTTTCTGCATTTACATGATCTTTTTTAGGAATCACCCAAATTTCTCAATTTTTTGTGTGTTCTAGCCTATGGATCTGGCGCCCAGGAGCACCCAAAATTTTCTTTCCAAAAAACTTTATGATGACCTATGTAGTGGGTTGGGGTACCACCACGTATACTCACACCATTTTTTTCAAGCCCATTTCCACGTTTACATGACCTTTTTGCTGAATTACCCAAAAAAATTTATTTTTGTGTGTTATAGTCTATGGATTTGGCGCCCGAAAGCACCCGAAATTTTTTTCTCAAAAAACTTTATGAGAATCTCTGTAATGAGTTGGGGAATCCCCCATATACTAACACCATTTTTTTCACGCTCATTTCCACATTTACATGCTCCTTGTTTAGAAATTACCCAAATTATTTGATTTTTCGAGTGTTATAGCCCATAGATCAGGTGCCCTGGAGCATCCAAAACAAATTTCTCAAAAAAGTGTATGAGGACCTCAGTAATGAGCTAGGAACCACCACGTATACTCACACCATTTTTTTAGTACACATTTTTGCATTAACAGGCCTTTTTTTAGGAATAACCCAAATTCCTCAATTTTGTGTGTGTTATAGCCCATTGATATGGCTCCCTTGTGTAGCCAAAACAAATTTAACAAAAAACTTTATGACGATCTCCATAATGAGCTGGGGAATCTCTATGTATACTCACATCATTTTTTTCCGGCCATTTCTGCATTTACAGACCCTTTTTTAGGAACTACTCAAATTCCTCGATTTTTTGTGTGTTATAATAGCTCAGGGATCTGGTGCCCAAAAGCACCCAAAATTTTCTTTTTAGAAAACTGTGTAATAAGTTAGGCAACCACCACGTATACTCACACTATTTTTTCAAGCCCATTTCCACATTTATAGGACCTTTTTTAGAAATTACCCAAATTCCTCGATATTCCGTGTGTTATATTATATAGCCCATTGATCTGACGCCCCGGAGCACCTAAAAAAAATTTCTACAAAAACTTTATGAGGACCTCCGTATTGAGTTGGGGAACCACTACGTATACTCACACCATTTTTTCAAGCCCATTTCCGTATTTACGTGCCCTTTTTTAGGAATTACCTAAATTCCTTGATTTTTCGTGTGTAATAGACCATGTATATGGTGTTCCGGAGCACCCAGAATTTTTTTTTCAAATTCTTTTATAAGAACCTCGGTAATGAATTACGAAACCACCACGTATACTCACACCATTTCTTTCACGCCCATTTTCGCATTTACAAGCCCTTTTTAGGATTTACCAAAATTTCTTGATTTTTCGTGTGTTATACCCATGGATTTGGCACCCCGGAGCACCCAAAACTTTTCTCTCAAAAAACTTATGAGGACCTCTGCAATAAATTGGGGAACCACCACGTATACTCACCCCATTTTTTTCACGCTCATTCCCGTATTTACAGGCCCTATATTAGGAATTACCCAAAAATCATGATTTTTCGTGTTTTATAACCCATGGATCTCGCGCCCTGGAGCACCCAATATCTTGTTCTCAAAAAACTTTATGAGGATCGTCGTAATGAGTTGGAGAACCACCACGTATACTCACACCATTTTTTGAACATCTATTTCCATATTTATAGGCCCTTTTTAGGAATTACCCAAATTCCTCGAGTCTTAGTGTGTTATAGCCCATGGATCTGGCGCCCCTAAGCACCCAAAATCTTGTTCTCAAAAAAATTTATGAGGACCTCCGTAGTGAGTTGGGAACCACCACGTATACTAACACCATTATTTTCATGCTCATTTCCGCATTTACAGACCTTTTTTAGGAAATACCCAAATTCCTCAAGTTTCGTGTGTTATAGCCCATGGATTTAGCGCCTCGGAGCACCCAAAAAAATTTTCTCAAAAAACTTTAAGAGATCCTCCATAATGAGTTGGGGAACCACTACGCATACTCACAACATATTTTTCATGCCTATTTTCGCATTTACAGGCCCTTTTTAGAAATTACCCAAGTTCCTCGATTTTTCTTAAGTTATAGCCCATGGATCTGGCATCCTGGAGCACCCAAGAAAAGTTCTCAAAAACCTTTATAAGTACCTTTGTAATAAGTTGAGGAACCACTACATATACTCACACCATTTTTTTCATGCCCATTTCTGTATTTACTGGCCCTTTTTAGAAATTACCCAAATTCCTCAATTTTTCGTGTGTTACCCATGGATCTGGCACCCCAGATTATCCAAAATTTATTTCTCTAAAAAATTTATGAGGACCTCTGTAATGAGTTGGGGAACAACCACGTATACTCACACAATTTTTTTCACTCTCATTTCCACATTTATAGGCCTTTTTTTAGGAAATACCCAAATATTTCGATTTTTCGTGGGCTATGGATCTGGCGCCCAGAGCACCCTAAATTTTTTTCTTAAAAACTTTATGAGGACCTCCGTAATAAGTTGGCAACCACCACGTATATTGACACCATTTTTTTCACGCTTATATCCGCATTTACAGGCCCTTTTTAGGAATTACTCAAATTCCTTGGTTTTTCATGTGTTATATAGCCCATGGATATGGCGCCCCATAGCATCCAAAAAAAAAATTCTCAAGAAACTTTATGAGGACCTCTGTAATGAGTTGTGGAACCACCACATATACTCACACCATTTTTTTAAAGTCCATTTCTGCATTTACAGGCCCTTTTTAAGAGTTACCCAAATTTCCTTGATTTTTCGTGTGGTATAGCCCATGAATCCGGCGTCGCGGAGCACCTAAAATAGTTTTGTCAAAAACTTTATGAGGACCTCCCTAATGAGTTTTGAAACCACCACATATACTCATATCATTTTTAATGCCCATTTAGGAATTTACAGGCCCTTTTTAGGAATTACTCAAATTTCTCGATTTTTTGTGTTATAGACCATGGATCAGGCACCCCGGAGCACCCAAATTTTTTTCTCTAAAAACTTGATGAGGACCTCAGTAGTGAGTCAGGAACCACCACATATACTCACACCATTTTTTTAATACACATTTTCGCATTTAAAGTCCTTTTTTTTTAGGAATTACACAAATTCCTCAATTTTTTATATGTTATAGCCCATTGATCTGGCGCCCCGAAGATCAAAAACAAAATCTCAAAAAACTTTATGAGGACCTCCGTAATGAGTTGGGAAACCACCACATATATTCACACCATTTTTTCACTCCCATTTCCGCATTTATATGCCCTTTGTAGGAATTACCCAAATTTCTGAATTTTTCGTGTGTTATAGCTCATGGATCTGGCGCTTCAGAGCACCCAAGAAAATTTTCTCTAAAAACTTTATGATGACCTCCTTAATAATTTGGGGAACCACCATGTATACTCACACCATTTGTTTAACGCCCATTTCCGCATTTGCAAGCCCATTTTTAGTAATTACCTAAATTCCTCGATTTTTGTGTGTTATAGCCCATGGATCTAGCTCCCCAGAGAACCAAAAAAAATTCTCAAAAAACTTTATGAGGACATTCGTAATGAGTTGGAAAAGCACCGCGTATACTTACACAATTTTTTTAACGCCCATTTCCGCAATTATAAGCCCTTATTTAGGAATTATCCAAATTTTGGTGTGTTATAGCCAATCGATCTGGCGCCTCAGAGTACCAAAAAAAAAATTTCTAAAAAAAAATTATGAGGACCTCCGTACTGAGTTGGGGAACCACCATGTATACCCACATTAACGCCAATTTCCGTATTTACAGGCCCTTTCTTATTAATTACCCTAATTCCTCATTTTTTTTTTGTGTTATAGTCCATTGATGTGGCGTCTCGGAGAACCCAAAGTTTTTTTCTCAAATTTTTTTATAAGGACCTCTGTAATGAGTTCGAGAACCACCAGGTATACTCACACCATTTTTTAACGTAAATTTCCACTTTTACAGGCCCCTTTTTAGCAATTACCAAAATTCTTTGATTTTCGTGTGTTATAGCCCATGGAGCTAGCGCCTTGGAGCACCTAAAACTTTTTCTCAAAAATCTTTCTGAGGAGCTCTATAATGAGTTGGGAAACCACCACATATACTCAAAGCCCATGTATTTTCTTGTGTTATAGCCCATGGCTCTGTATATGAGTTGGGAAACCACCCATTGCCACATTTACAGACTCTTTTGTAGGAATTACCCAAATTCCTCAATTTTTCGTGTGTTATAGCCAATGATCTGGCGCTCTAGAGCACCCAAATTTTTTTCTCAAATTTTTTTATGAGGAACTCTGTAATGAGTTGGGGAACCACCACGTATACTCACACCATTTTTTCACGCCCAATTTCGCATTTACAGTCCCTTTTTTTATTTACCTAAATTTCCTCGATTTGGCTCCCGAAGCACCCAAAGTTTCGTTTCAAAAAACTTTATGAGGACCTCTATAATGAGGTGGCAAACCACCACATATACTCACACCATTTTTTTCACGTTCATTTCTGCATTTACAGGCCCTCTTTTTTAGGAATTATCTGAATTCCTCGATTTAATATTTGTTATAGCCCATTGATTTGGCATCCCTGAGCACCCAATTTTTTTTCTCAAAAAATATTATGAGGACCTCCGTAATAAGTTGGGAAACTACCACGTATACTCAGACCATTCTTTTCAAGCCCATTTCCACATTTATAGGGACCTTTTTAGGAATTACACAAATTTCTTGATTTATAGTGTGTTTAGTCCATGGATCTGGCGCCCCGGAGCACCAAATTTTTTTCTCAAAACACTTCATGAGGACCTCTGTAATGAGATGGGGAACCACCACGTATGCTCAAACGATTTTTTTCACACCCATTTCCGCATTAGCATGCCCATTTTTAGGAATTATCAAAATTCCTCTATTTTTCGTGTGTTATTGCCCATGGTTCAGCCGCCCCGAAGCACCCAAAAAAAATTCTCAAAAAACTTTATGATGACCTCCGTGATGAGTTGGATAACCACCACGTATACTCACACTTTTATTTACGTTCATTTCCGCATTTACATGCCCTTTTTTGGAATTACCCAAATTTCTCAATGTTTTGTGTGTAATAGTATACTCACACCATTTTAACGCCCATTTCCTAATTTACAGGCCTTTTTTTAAGATTTATCCAAATTATTCAATTTTTCGTATGTTAGCCCATGAATCCGGCACTTCGGAGCACCCAAAATTTTTTTCTCAAAAACTTTATGAGGACCTCCATAATGAGTTGGGGAACCATCACATATACTCGCACCATATTTTTTACTCCCATTTCTGCATTTTTAGGCCCATTTTTAGAAATTGCCAAATTCCTCAATTTTTCGTGTGTTATAGCCAATGGATCTGGCACTCGAAGCACCCAAAATATTTTTCTCAAAAAACTTTATGAGGAACTTCACGAAACTTGAGGAGCTTCTTGTTCGACGTTCTCACCCGCATTCCTTCTAATGTATGCTCTTCGAGGGGCCATATCTTGAAAAGTATTGGATAAGGATTAGGAGAGAGACATAGAGTTACACTCTATCACACGACTTTAGAATGATGAAAGAAGTGTAGTTTCTTAAATATCTTATAGCCTCCTATTCATAAATGTGGCGCGTTTCACACTTATGAACAAGATTCTAGTCGATGTGACTTGTGAGATATTCTATGACCTTTCTAAACCTTGTGCTCTGAAAACCAAGTTTGTCACGACCTAAAGTATACCTAGGCGTAACATAGTGTATAGAACCTCGAGTGGTCCTACACAAGCCACTTAGCATACATCATATAAGATAATAAAAATAAAGATTTCAAAGAAACACTTATATCATAAAAGAGTTTTTGACAAATCGGAAGTCTAACATAGTCATAATCATGGTCAATGCAAGCTTAACATCTTTAAAACACTTTGTGATATACTTTGAAAGTAACCCTAGTTTATTATTGTGGGATATTTATCATTTAATCGACATAGACCATGTGAGCTATAGCATGGAATCAGGTGTCTATCCCCCACCGAAAAGAGATGTCCTTACTACCCAAGGTAAGAACCATAAGTCTGAGCTAAAGTGGATCCATTAGCTAGTGTCTATCTGAGACAATTCTATGGTGGCAATAGTTTTGGGACATAGGGATTTCTACTAAAGTTCCATGGACGCTAAACACAAATCTTCATCCCAAAAGCCTGTTCGGTGCTAAGTAAAATCTCATGGAATATTCATTAATCATATTCATATTATCATCCATGGAAAGGCAAAATTAAGCAACCAATCCAAGCTAAAGTTTATTTAGAACAAATCCTAAAACTTGATTCAACTTAGGTGAGAAAACTTTTCAACCTTATGAATCCTTATGTGAGAACACCTTTCACAATCATGATCTTAGTAGTATATGAGAAAACATTTCACACTCATAACATTGATACTTTCCTCTCAAAGAATCCTGAAATCATTTACATCTCTTTCATAAAAGCATGCATATCTTCATAAAAATCATAATTTATAGTTCAGAAGCTTCATCATGTGTTCATAGTCTAAAGTCATGGATCATGCATGGGTTCATATGAATTCAACTCAAAATCATGTGAATACTTTCAATTCATGCATTAGAAGATAGGAAATAAGTAATTAAGTCATAATTGAAAAGAACCCATGAAGATTGAATAAAACTCTAACTTTGAATTGAGAATCTAACTGTGTATAATTGGAAGATCTTGGGAACTCTACGGAGGAAAGGACTCCATAGGTTAATACTAACATACTTTAGTGATCAAGTCCTAATAGCTTTGGTGAATTGAAGATCTTGAAGTGAAACCTTATATTTTTCTTCCTTAGCTTTAGAGAGGATTTTGGGGATGAACTTGGAGGGAAATTTATGATTTGGGAAACTGATTTAGAATGGGTAGTTTTAGGACTTAAATCACTTATATAAGGCTTATAATAGGGGTTAAAACGACATAGCTTAGGTATCAAACACATAGGGAAAGGCTAAAGCCATGACTTAAAAAGTTGATGGAGTGACTTATATGGAAGCTTTCACGGACTGTTTAGGGATTGATGGTCCGTGATGGGAACCGTACAAATGGGCCAGCTTCAAGGTTGCCTTAAACGGCTAACCCTTTGCCCCTAAACGGCCAGTGAACCCCTAAATGGACCGTTTAGCCAACTGTGGAGGGTCCATGGTTGATTTTAGGCATGTGGACCTACCCATTCAACCCGTAGTACCTTTCTCGAATTCCAAGGTGTTATATCATTAAATCTTGAATCAAGGCTAAGTAAGAAAACCTTTCAAAAACCATGATTCCATAAGTTGTAAGAACACCTTTCATAATTTCATTGATGCTAATCTAAAGCAACCTAGATCATAAAACCTTCATTTTCATAAATCATGTATGTCTTTCATGAAAACATCAATTATAGATTCAAGCTCCTTCATAAATTCACGTAAATTAGGGTTCATAGTCAAAATCATGATTAATGTATGGGTTCACATGGAATCAGTTGAAAAGAATGTAATCGAGTTTAAATCATCAAAATAAGATTATAATCAATGAATTGAATTTATACAAATAGAACCCATGAGGAATTGAATGAAAACCTAACCAATTGAATTGAATTTGAATTAGAGAGTAAAAGATTATGGACTCAATGGGTGAATGGAACACATTGATGAACTCCCTACATATCTTGATTGAAGCCCTAAGCAATGATGAAGAGAGGAGACTTGAACTTGAAGAACTCTAGCTTCTTATTCCCCGATTAAGGGAGAGGATTTATGGGGAGAACTTTAGAGAGAATTTAGGAATTGAGGGAAAGAAAGAATTTGGGAAATTTCTAAGGGTGAAGGGTAGTTATAAGGCTTAGATTTAGGGTCAAAACAACGTAGTATAGGTTTAAATGCATCGAAAAAGACCCAAATATTCTTTACTTAAAACTGTTGTAGGGACCTAAGGTTGTGACCTACGGTCCATACAAATTTCTACAGTTTGTCCTTGTCACCCATAAAACAAACTTCAGAAACCCAGATATTCAATCATTTCCCATGATACCATTCTAAGATCCGTGAAAATTCTTACGGTGATCTTACCGTAGAGCTCAACTTTCACTTCAAAATTTCACTATGTCTGGAACCTTTCTACAGGACCTTCCTACCGTTCGTAGAACATTTGATGGGCTATCTTGGTCAACCATCCAATGAGTTACTGGGACTTGATTTTCCAAAACTCAACTTGGGTTCTACAATTCACTTTCTACGGCTCGTAGGACTTCCTATGATTCGTAGGTCGGACTCGTAGAACACTACTTCAGTCAATTTTCTGCATCTTTTTGCTTTCGACTTTCCAACTTTCATGGTGTTACATGTCTCCTCTTCTGGATTAAAAAAGGGGTCATGTTTCAGTGTACGTGTTGGATGGGACCAATGCTTATTGGTGATAGAAAATTGTGGCTTTGTCAATAAGCTGACGTAATCTTCCAATAATGTGTCCTTAATAAGAATATACATGTTTCTCAGAAGCCCTATATTTACCTCTCCTTCAAGCTCATATTTTTTGGAATTAACTCCTTAGATCCTGCATCTCAGGTCACCCATACAAAAAAATTCCAATTATGGCATACGGGAGATCCTCATTAATAATCATTTGCTTAACTTTCTCTTCTTCCCATACAATGTGGTTCACCATGAAGGAATGCAATTTGTTTCAAAGGTATAGGTGACAATGAAGGTTCTATGGTGTTGGCATAAGTAGATTCCATAGGTTTTTTATAACGATATTGTTAGTTTGCCTAATCTCCAAAGGTGGAGGTTGGCCAACGACCGTCATGGCTAGGGGTGTCAAATGGGTGGGTTGGGTTGAAATTGGAGATATTAAAATGGGTTGAGATAAAAATTGGGTTGGGTCTTGACCCACCCAAGTTTACCTTGGGCTCAAATGGGTTGGGTTCAAATGGCCTAAAATACGGGTTGGGTCTTGACTCGCCCAATTTGACCCAATTAATCTCAATAATTTTAGCATAGTTGTCACGACCCAAGCCTAGGGCCTAGACGTGACATGGCGAATGAGGAACCCGAAGGAACCCCAAACAAGCCTCTCAAACTTGTCATCACACTTCATCGGTCGCGGAAGTACAATCAACATTAATT
>JAJOOR010007137.1:0-24115 GCA_036250505.1 Solanum acaule | reverse complement strand
TTGAGTTCAAACTTTGAGTATGAAAAATTCTTGATAGGCAACATATCTCTCCAAACAAAGCCCTATACAATATAAATCTGAAATAGTCTAATTTTAATGCAGATTCGGATGCAAAATAAAAAATTAAATAATAAATATCATACAAAAATAAAATTATATTAGGAATTAACAAGTAGAAAAAAAAATGCAAGAAAGAGTTGTGAGGAGAAAGAAAAAAATAATGAGAAAAGAAAATGAAAGGAAGTGGAATGTGGGTCTCATATACCTTTGGCACAAATTTTCCATTAATTTCATTTCCCTAAAGAAAAGTCTCTTTCTTTTTTTTCCATTTTGTTGATGCAAAGAAACTTCCTAGTTTGTAAGGTTGTCATCTTTTTCCACCAAGAAAACTATGACCCACAAACTATGTCTTTTTTCTTTTCTTATGTAGATAGGATGTTATGGAGGTACGGATTATGGTAGAGGGTTAGTTGGTAGTTGTCCCTTGTATATTACTCTTGTAGTTATTTTTTTCCTTCGATTTCATTTACTATCTGTTATTTCTCGATTATAAGTGGGAAGCGTACGCTCTATCCTTTCCAGACCTCAGGTACGGTGTAGATCAATTATTAGGCCCAAAGAACCAACCTTTCTTTATGGATGTTGTTCAAGAATCTTCAACTTTCCTTTCCATCACCAAGGATGCAAAGGTTCTACTAGATATGCTTCTAGTGAAAGTGAACTCTGTTATTAACATTGCAAGGGCTATGAATATGCATATTGAACTCATAAAACTAGAGCTTTTTGTTGAAAAAACAGAAAGAGATGCTACATTGAGTCATGAGGTAGCTGAGATGCTTAAGCTTGCTTGTTATGATGCTGAACGAGTCATTGACAAGTATGAAATTTGGTCTCTCAAAAACCAATTGCTTCCTAGTTCGACATCATCAAAGGTGCGTGGTTTAATTTTCTCCAGTAGATTAAACCATTTTGCTTATAGAAATCGAATGTGTCTTGAAATTCGAAAGCTCATAAAGAAATTGGATAAGATAGGAGATTTTGCAGAAAAGATTGAACTTGTTGAGTGGGACTTCACCCAATACTGTGCATTTTTTCACAGTACACGTACTCGTGTATCTGTACATTACTCTGGTGTTGTGGGGAGGGTCATTGATAGAGATACCGTTATCGAAGCACTTTTAAAATCAGCAACCCTTTTTGTATATCCCATTGTTGGAGTTGGAGGCATTGGAAAAACTACTCTTGCAAAATTTGTGTACAATGATCCAAAGATAGTTAGTCATTTTCAACTGCTTTTGTGGGTTCACGTGTCTCGTGTCTTTAAAGTAGAGGAAGTATTAGAACAAATTGTGAATTCAGTTAGAGAAGATTTATTATGTGAGAAACTTGATATGAATGAACTGAAGAATCTAGTTCATCAGACTTTGTATGGAAAGAATTATTTGATTGTGTTAGATGATGTGTGGACTGAGGACCCAGTGAAGTGGGATGAACTGAAGAAGTTGTTGATGGTGGGTGCTTGTGGAAGTAAGATTCTTGTAACTACTCGGAAAAAGAAAGTAGCTTCGATAATGGGGGCGGTTCTTGCATACCGTTTGAAGGGTTTGTTACATGAAGATAGTCTGACTTTGTTCTTGAGTAAGGCATTTGAACAAGGTCAAGAAAAGGACCATCCAAATCTCGTTATGATTGCGCGAATGATAGTGCGTAAATGTGAGGGAAATCCCTTATTCTTAATGATTGTAGGATCTTCATTGCGCAAGAAAACTGAGAGACGGGAGTGGAATATAGTTAAGAATCACAGCGGGTGGAACTCAAATCAGAATAACGAAATTTCATCTGCACTAAGAGTGAGCTATGAGCAATTGTCATCTAATCTCAAAGTTTGTCTTGCTTACTGCTCAATATTTCCCAAGGGCTGTGTGATTGAAATAGATAAACTGATACAGCTGTGGGTAGCACAAGGTCTCATTAGTAAGTCTAACGAATCAGAAGATCTTGAGCACGTTGCGATTCAACATTTCCAAGAGTTATTGTCGAGATCCTTTTTTCAAGACGTTGAAGAATATCGTTCCGTTTATACTTCAATCTGTACAATACATGACCTTGTACATGATCTTGCACTGTCAGCAGCAGGGGTTGAATTCTGTACAGTAAATTCTCACATACAAAACATTTCTGATGAGGTCAGACATGTGGCGTTTTCAGACTATGATTTGTCAGGCAAGGAACTGCCAACATCCCTTGTCAGTAACCAGGCATTAAGGACTATATCCTTCTCCATCAATGGAGTAGGGCCGATGAGTACAATGTTCGTTGAGGATTGCATAGCCAGATTCATGCAAATTAGGGTGCTAGATATCAGTGATTCATGTTTCGATGAGCTGCCTAGCTCTGTTGGCGAATTGAAGTATTTAAGATATCTTGATGTAAGTTCCAATGGAAGCATTAAAGAATTACCTGATTCGATTAACAAGCTGCTGAGCTTACAGACACTTCGAGTTTCTCATTGTCCACAACTTGAAGGGCTGCCTAAAGATATTGGAAATTTGATCAGCCTAAGACACTTATATATAACCACCAAGCAAGCATGTTTTCCTGATAAAACAATTGGCTGCTTATCATCTCTTCGTTCTTTGTGCATTCACAGCTGCAACAATCTCGTATCTTTGTCTGAAGGTCTGCAACATCTGACTAGCCTTCGCACTTTGGCAATCATCGGTTGCCCAAGACTGACCTTTTTCCCAAGTGCTATGAAGCACCTTACTGCTTTAGAGAATCTGTTGATTATTGACTGTAAAGAGCTTACATTGTTGGAGTGGCAAGATATTGAAGGACTTAGGATGCTTCGGTCATTGGTTATCGGAGGCTTACCTGAATTGGAGTCAAAAGATGTTCACTGCCTCGGGAGCCTTCAGATGTTGGTACTTGCTGGTTTACCAGAGTTAGTTACTTTGCCACGATGGCTTGAAGGTTCTAGTGCTACTCTACAATACCTGAGGGTGGAAAGGTGCCTGAATTTTGCAGCATTGCCAAAGTGGCTGGAAAATCTTACTTCACTAGAGAAACTTGAAATTTCCAAGTGTCGTAAATCATTTTCATTGCCCGAGAGGATGAGTTGCCTCACGAACCTGAAGGTACTTAACATCGACAACTGACTGATCTTGAGTTCAGAATGCCAAGGCAGGACATCTCATATTTCTGAGGCTCAAATCAACTGACTGATCTTGAGTTTTGCATCTTTCATACCTTGGTTGGTTATATCATGTTTCATTTTCTGTGTATTTTCCAGTTTTTTACTTCTTCTTCCCATCTGCTTGTTTCACAGTCTTGATTGGTGCTACTTTGTTTTATGGTAAAATAAGCTATATTTCTGATGTAACTTCAAATTGCTTCCAAAGAATTGTAGTGTTATGCTTCAAACAGAACATAGCTAAGAGAGCTTGGTAGCTTGTGTGTAAAATGTGTAACATTTCATGCAGCCAACCACAGAGCTGCTTGCATTTTGCGATCGTTATTCTCCTTTCTATCCTGTTCTGGTTACACTTCTTTTGAGTCGAGGGTCTAGCGGAAACAACATCTGTACCTCACAAAGATAGGGGCAAGGTCTACATAATCATCTCACTTGTTGGAATATGCTGGGTATGTTGTTGGTTTCACTGTCATAAATCTTCAAATTGATAATATCATCAAACACCAATATACTACAACTACAACTACACCCTCAGTCTCAAACAAATTGGGTTGGCTATATGAATCTCCGTTTCTTCATTAAAGCTCATTTTATATCATCGGATTGGAACCAAGAAAATACATGATTAGGCACTTTGTGACTTCAAGAAGGAAATAATGAAAGAGATTTTACTACTTTTATTGGATATATCATTCTTGTTTCGGACTGAACAACTTAAACAAACATAAAAACAATGGTACAGAACTTATCTTGAAATTGACCTTTTCTGAGTATGCTCACTTCGCGACATGAACGAGACTAACATCATCGATGACAGGTCCACACATGTGACCAAAGTCATATACCTTCGTGTGATAGAATGGATTATAAAAAGCTATTGTTGTCCTAGTTTTATCTGCTCGGAACTTGAGGCTTGCTGTCTTGTACCATCCCTTTCCACTTGATACAAATGAAACTTGTGTACTGGCCTTGCCAGCGAATGCTTGAACTGTCATTGTTCCGTGGCAGTCATTGTTTGCATCGCCAATGATGAAAGTCAGGTTGTAGAATTGTTTGGGGACTGTCCTTACTATCTGTGCAATGCCTGTTTCCCTTCCTCCTATTAATTCAATAGCTGCATTTCCTGAAGGTACTAAAAAATGCTTCGAGTCGATGTATTTTGCTGGTTTTGCAAACTGAACCATCCATCCTGGAATTGGTGAGTACTTGTCTTGTTCCAGTGGCAGGACGAGCACCCCTGTCGAGAAGTTCTTGAATACGTGCGGACCAGCTTCAAATCCACCATTTTTCACCAAGTTACCTGCATACATGACCAGGAAAAAGGTATTGCATTGCATCAGGATCTGATTTTTAAAGTTATTAAACATGCACCTTTCTGCTGAAAGAATTTTCGGCATTTGCACAAATCGCCTTTTTTGAGGCCACCTGTCTACTTTTTAAGGTAGGGATAAGGTCTGCGTACACTCTACTCTCCCCAGATCTCACTCGTGGGATTACGCTAGATATGTTATTGTTGCTTCTTTTGAGGCCACTGTTTAAACTTTGTCCCCATTAGCTTACTGGTTGTCTGCTGAAAGGAAAATTCATCCAACTACGTTTGAAGGCGAAAGTTAGCCCTCTGGACTAAGGGGAACATACTTTAAAGAGTAGTCTCAGAAAAGGCCAACAACAACACCAAACCTTACCGCTACCTTGAGAAGGTAGAGAGGCTGAATCCGGCAGACCCTCGGCACAAAAGAGATGAAAAAGACGACACTAGCAATAAGCAGGAACAACAACAAGAAAATACAACAATCGAGGCTAATGAATCAACTAATAGAGATAGAAATCTAAGCATACGAAAATACAAGACTAATACGAATACTCCGGGAATGAGAAAGTAAAGCAATCAACTACCTACTAACCTTCTATCCTAATCCTCGACCTCCACACTCATATCCTCGGTGAGCTGAAGCTGCTCCATATTGTCCTACCTAACCACCTCACATCAATAATTCTTAGGCCTACATCTACCCCTCTACAACCAACCTCTCGTACCTATTTACAAGGGCATCCACACATCTCCTCTTTACATGCCTGAACCATCTCTAGGGAGACCACTCTCAGAAAAGGCCATATGGTACAAATTATCAATGTATTGTAGGCTTACCTTTAGTATATGTAGCCATAGGCAATTCCTTGATTGCAATATGGTCTAGAATTGGTCCACAAGCTGGATCTTCTTGCATACCAGGATTGTGAAATTTGACCTCAACATAATTAGATGTTGTTTTGAAAGCCCACGCATAAGTGTCACCACCATCAGCACTGTACAATGTCTGAATAGGAAGATCACTAGACGTGTCTCCAGCCGAGACGGTAAGGACCTCATCTTGAGCACAAGTCCTAGTGGCTCCAAATGTGAGTGAGTATGCAGTGTTTGGCTTCACCTCTACATACTGAGAGATGGAAGCCTCATTCCCAAGTCGGATCGCGTGGGCCCCACGAGGTATCGGGAAGTAGAACCCCCCTTCCTGGGGCCCACCTGATACCCACTCCACTACACCACTGATTTCCCATTCAGGCAAGGAGTATTTGCCAATGATCACTGTTTTCTTTAGTTCTGATGGCTTTGGCCCTTCTTCGAAATCGCCATTTTCCAGTAGACCTGTCATTATCACACCACAGTTTATAGTACATTTGAGATAACATTCAAACAAATCTGAGTATTGCCAATCAAATCAATGCATACAAATACAAAAATGCTCAAATTATCTTATCAAGCTAAAGTCCAAAAGTTGGCTACAACCTCAACTTGGTTGATTTGCTACTCCAAAGTTCCAAGTATAGTCTACATCAGTAGCGGATCCAGGATTTTCACTAAGACAGTTCAAAAAATAAAAATGTAGCATACTGGATTTGAACTCGAAACTTCAAAGTAAATTTTGAACTCCCTAAACTACTGAGTCAACCTCTAGTCTTGTGTTCGGAAGATTCCAAACCTATATATAACCATAAAAAAAATTTGAAAAATTACTTCTATATACAATGTAATTTTTTGCCTAGTGGTTCCAGATCCATAAAAACTTAAGCACTACTTATCTTTATAGCAGCTAAAAGAAGTAGAACTTACCATCAAGATATGGAACAATTGGAGCAGTTGCAGCAGAAGCTAAGCTGATGTACAAAGAGAAAATGAGTACAAAAGAAAGAGAGAAAATGGAAGAAGCCATTTTAGTTCAAAAAATCTTGATGAAAAGAAAGAAATTTAAACTAGATTTGAAGAGAAAAAGGCAGGAATATGTCCTATTTAAAGAATAAAGAAGTAAAACAGTATAAAATTTACTCCCTCCGTCTCAATTTAACTGTCTTACTTCCATTTTTCGTCTGTCCCAAAAAAAAATTAGTCTTTTGTTATATTTAGTAAGTTTCCCAACTCCAACATTATACATCGTAAGTTTAAGACCATGAAATTTAAAGGACTACATACATGTTTTATTTAAGATCACGAGATTCAAAAGTTTTCCTTTATTTTTTGAACACCGTGTCAAGTTAAAACCAGACAAACGACTTGAAACAGAGGGAGTCTCTTACTATATTTAGTAAGTTTCCCAACTCCAACATTATACATTTTAAGTTTAAGATCATGAGATTCAAAGTTTCCCTTTATTTTTTTAACTTTGTGTCAAGTCAAAACCACACAAACAATTGTAACGGAAGGAGTAGTGAGGATAAGATTTAAAAAAAAAGATATTTATAGACATTGCATGGTACTACCACTTAATATGCCATGAAATGTGTCAGGTTGTCTCATTTTTACCCTTTATTTTATTGCAAAAACCTGACACTCATTTATTAATAATTGAGTTTATATTGTCTGTACTGGCAGTTTATTATTATTTTATTACTCTATCATTTTAACTTGAATTATTTCATTTAAAAATCAAATTTAAAATGAAAAATTAGAAGATACTATATTAAGTTGAATTGCACCGATCTGTTGCACCTGTGTTGAATTCTTAAAAAAAAGCACTACTTTTAAAAGATCTGACACGCACCCAACCCGATGAACATGGCTTATACTTAAATTATACACTGTCAGGTATATGTAACTTCAATTCTTAAACAAGTTAAATATAAGCCAAGAACATGGCTTACCTAAAGTCTTCATTGGTTACCATAATTTCCTCTGTTTCACTTGAAATTAGTTGACATTGTAGAATTCAGTAAAGTTTCCTTTTGTTTATTCTTGTACTCCCTCCTTTTCATATTATAGTTTGATTTTGACTTGGCACGGAGTTTAATAAAAGTAAAGAAGAGTTCTAAATCTCGTGATTTTAAACTACAAGGATATGTAGAATGTACTAAAATGCTCTTTAATCGCTTGGTCTTAAACATGTCATATGGAAAGTTGGAATTAAAAAATTTGTCAAAAAAAGAAAAAGAGACTCTTTTGAAACGGACTAAAAAGGAAAATAAGACAAATAGATTCTGCTATTCTAGGTACTTTTCGGATATGATTTGAAATGCCAAGGCCTTAAAGTTGATCAATAAATACAACAACAACATACCAGTGTAAATCCATGAGTGAGGATCTGGGGAGGGTAGGATGTATGAAGACGTTACCCTTATCTTAAAGTCGATCAATGATCAACAAAATGGATTTTGTCCCAACTGCTTACTGCTAAGTAGATGTAATGAAATAACTCTAAACCAAACAAGTTCATCAGCACCATGATTCAAGTTAAATTTTCAAAATTTAACTTGCTGAATGATCAGGAAAGTTGATGCTATCGTCGAGTTTGGAATCAAGAGAATACATTTCTACAAGGAAACAAGAGAGTGATTTTACACTTTTATTGGATATATCGTTCGTGTTTGAGTGAAAAACTAAGAAGAAAAATCTATTCATGTTTAAACTTGTCTTGATATTGACCTGTCCTGAGTATGATCACTTCATTCTGTTTATTTACGGAGATGAACGAGACTAACATCATCGATGACAGGTCCACACATGTGTCCAAAATCGTGTATCTTCGTGTGATAGTATGGATTGTAGAAAGCTATTGTTGTTCTAATTGAATCAGCCTGGAACTTGAAGCTTGCAGTCTTGGACCATCCTTTTCCATTCGATACGAAGGTAACTTGTGTACTAGCCTTTCCAGCAAATGCTTGAACTGTCATTGTTCCGTGGCAATTGTTCTGTGCATCGCCTATGGTGAAAGTCAGGTTGTAGAACTGTTCTGGGATTGTACGTACCGTCTGTGCAATGCCTGTTTCCCTTCCTCCTATTAATTCAACAGCTGCATTTCCTGAAGGCACGAAGAAATGCTTCGAGTCTATGAATTTTGATGGTTTTGCAAACTGAACCATCCATCCTGGAATTGGTGAGTACTTGTCCTGTTTCAAAGGCAGGACTAGTACCCCTGTCGAAAAGTTCTTGAATACATGAGGACCTAGTTCAAATCCACCATTTTTCACCAAGTTACCTGCATATGTTCCATCAACAAGGTATTTCTATAAGGATCTCATTTTAAGTATGCAACGACAACAACAACAACGATATACACAGTGTAATCCCATAACTAGGGTCTGGTGAGGGTAGAGGGTATGTAGACCTTACCCCTACCTCGTAGAGAAAGAGAGGTTGTTTCTGATAGACCTTCAGCTTAAAACAAAGCACTTCCAAGAAGTTTGAAAAGGAGAATACAGAAATGATAGTAGTAACAAATGTTGTCTCCGTTAGTCCATTTGGGCGAAATTTGTCTACGGAAAGGAAAGTTCATCCGACAACTTTTAAAGACAAAATTTAGCCCAGTGGACTGTAACAGGGACTGATACTGAAGAGTTTTTGCCATAGAAAAGGTCATACAACAACATCATACCCCGTGTAATCTCACAAGTGGGGTCTGGGGAAGGTGGTGTGTACGCAGTCTTACGATCATACAGTATTGTAGGATTGAAATTTACCTTTAGTATATGTTGCCATAAGCATTTCCTTGATTGCAACATGATCTATAAGTGGTCCACATGTTGAATCTTCTTGAGTACCAGGATTGTGAAATGTGACCTTAACAAGATCAGATGTTGATTTGAAACCCCAAGCATAAGTGTCACCACCATCAGCACTGTACAATGTTTGAATGTTAAGATCACTAGACATGCCTCCCGCGGAGACGGTAAGGACCTCATCTTGAGCACAAGTCCTGGTGGCTCCAAATGTGAGTGAATATGTTGTGTTTGGTTTCACCTTCACATATTGAGAGATGGAAGCCTCGTTCCCAAGTCGGACTGCGTGGGCCCCACGAGGGATCGGGAAGTAGAATCCGCCTTCCTGGGGCCCACCGGACACCCACTCCACTATGTTATTGATTTCCCATTTGGGCAAGGAGTGTTTGCCTATGATCACTGTTTTATTCATGTTTGATGGTTTTGGCCCTTGTTCAAAGTTTCCATTTTCTAGTAGATCTGTGAAATGTTAGAAAGGGATTAATTATATACGATAACATATCCAGTATAATCCGACAAGTAGAGTCTCGAAGGGTGTTGTGTACATAGACCTTACCCCTACCTCATGCGGGTAGAGAGGTTGTTTCCAATAGCTCAGTCAAATCCATGCATACAATGCAAAATTACTCAAATGTAATTTTATTGGGCTGAGGTGTAAAAGTTGGCTACAACCTCAACTTGGGCAACTTGTTACTCTTCTAGACTTATGTTGCTCGAACTCTTTTAAAAATCTCATCGGATACTTGTCAGATTCTTTAAAAATAATGCATGTTTTATAGGATCAAATATTGGTGCGACAACATTTTTGGAAAGTCCGGGCAACATATCTATTAGAGCAATGATGAAATAGAAATTTTATTAAGGATACTGAATATTTAATCAATATATGTATATAAAATTATATTTAACCTATACACACAATATAATTTTCGGGCCAACGATATTCAGGTCTGCCCCTTCTACAGTACCAAAAGGACTAAATACTAATAACATCCTCATTACACATTAAAAGAACTTTTCTAAACACTACTAATCTTTATGGTAGCTAGATTTGATATGTTGCTCGAACTATTTAAAAAATCATTGAATGTGTCTATCGAAACCTCAAAAACATAGTGCATTTTAAGAGGATTTGATATAGGCGCATTAATATTTTTGAAGAGTCGATCCGATGTAACATCACAAGAAAGTAAATAAGAAAATTCATATAAAGGTAGAACTTACCATCAAGATATGGAACAGTATTAGCATAAGCAAAGCTATTGTATACAGAGAAAATTAATATAAAAGAAAGTGAAAAGAAGGAAGCCATTTTTGTTCAAAAACTTAGTGAAAAAAAAGAAGATGAAAATCTCAATTAGATTGAAGAGAAAAAAATCAAGAATATGGTCCTATTTAAAGAGTAATGAATTATTTTAAAAAAATATATAATTAATTAAATATAAGATTTTTAAAAAAAAAATGTATTGCCATTACATTGTGCCACTAAATTAGCCGTGATATATGTTAGGTTGTCTCATTTTTTTCTCTTTATTTAATTGAAAAACAAAAGAATGTAATTTTTATATCCGGATCAATTTACATGCATCTCGCATCTTATCAGCATAGATACCGAGTACTCATCTACACCAACAATGTATATAACTATATATTAATATTTTACCCCATCAAGTTAAATTGATCTACGACAATAGAATAACAATACACAGGGGCGACTCGACAGTGTTAAAAAAAAGACATGTGCCTTAGGCCCCGAAATTTAAGGGGCCTGGGGCCTCATTTTCAATAATAATAGGTTATAAGTTATTATTTTTTTAACAAATATTGAATACTATTTGTAGAAAAAGTAAATTTTCATGAAAAATGAAGGAATTATTAGAAGAAATTTGACATATTTGGAGAACTACATCTCATGAAAAAAAAATTAAAATAAGAATGGTTATATTATCAATTGAAAATTAGAACAAATCAATTATACAAAAGTTATTAACAATTTAAGTTTAAGGCCCCGTTTGATTTTTGTTTTAGACCACTAATATGTTTGAGCCGCTCCTGACAATACACTATGCTTAGTTACCCGAATTTTTATTACAATATGTTGATATGAAGATTGGGATCTCTTCAGGCTTAATTAAAGACTTAGAATTTGAATATGGAAATAAGAAACACTCTTGATAAGGTGTGTTTTACCATCTTAATTGTCTACTAAACTTGATGAAAATTTAAATTAGTCTGATTAATAAATTTCAAATATTAGATGATTAAACAACACTTTAAATTCTTAAACAAGTCAAATATCAAGAACGTGGCTTACCTAAAAGGCTTCATTGATTTCCTTAATTTGCTCTATATCAATTAGTTGAAAATTTATAGATTTCAATGAAGCTTCCTTGTTGTTTATTTTTGTATTCCGTCTCATATTATCTGTTGCGATTTTTATAAATAATTATCTTAAATTACTTATTGAAGTTTAAGACAAAATTAATTAATTTTTTTCTAACTTATCCTTAATAGTAATTGTTCTTAAAGATTGAAATTATATTTTAAAATATAAATAAAAATAAAATTATCAATAAAAAAACTCTTAATTAATATCTTTTTAATAATTATATATATAAAAAAATACGACAAATAATTTGAGGTCAATAAAGTATTTCACATGAGATTTAATTTAAGCCTTTGACTTTAATCTAATGAATGTGTACAGACAAGTACAAACTGACTTTTCACTAATCATTAATGTTTCATTAATTGATGGAACATGTTTTTTTTTTTAAAAAAAAATACCATTTGAATTTTAATAATTACTATGATAAATATAAGTTGGTGTTCCTTTAAGCTATGGTTCATATATATGATTTGCATGTGAACTGAGCATTTGAAATGTATTTTTGCTTATCATATGAAATTGCTTAATTTTGTCTTTCTTTATACGGTACGTTTCGTATTTTATCATTAAGAAATATTTTTACTAGAAGATTATGGTTATAGGGAAAGAAGCAGCACACGAAGCGGATCTATAATATAATTTATGGTTTCACCTGAATTAGTAATTTTTTTCTCTCAAATCTATATATGTATTAAGAAAATCTATTTATAAGTATTTGAATATGAGAGCTTGTTTGCCATTGTTATTGGGAGGTCAAAAATATTATTTATTTTTTTTGAAAAAATACTTTTTTAAAAAATAAAATTAAGTGTTTGGCAAATTCTTGTTTTTAAATGGAAGGAGAAACAGTTTTTCTGATATTGGGAAGAAGCTAAATATTTCTGCTTCATAAAAAATGTAGAAGCAAAAAAATATTTTTTTAAGACTAAAATATCCCTTTCATACATACATATTTAATACCAATATATCTCTTATTAATTAATTAGCATATCTAATACGTTTGGTTAAGTTTCATTAAAAAAATATTTTATATTTTTATATTTTTATATAATTTTATTATTGTTTTATGTTTATATATTATTATTTATATTTTAGATTTTTAAATTATTTTATGTTTTATTTTACAAAATTAGAAATAAAGGTAACAACAACATTTTGTAGGATTAAAAATATGAAAGAGTTTATTTATTTTTGTGGTGAATTTTTTGTATATAGTGATTTAATTTGTGGAATGATTTTTGAATTTATTTTGCCAGATATTTTTAATTATATTTAAGTCATCATGTTAATATTATATTAATACTTAATTTATTTATGTATAATATTAATTGAAAATTTGAACATGTATATTTTAATTTAATTAAAAAACTTCTAACAGACATTTAAAATATTTATCTCTATAAAATAATCTTAATATTAAAAGTATATTGATATTTATCCATTTTCGCTATTTCACTCTAAAAAGCACTTATTAAAAAAGATTAGCCAAACACAATTTACTTATCAAATCCTGAATTCTTAAATATTACAAATATTTTTTTTACCGAAAAACAAACAAAGAAAAAAAATAAGTGAAAACATTAATTATCCTCAAATTCAATATTATCTCACAGTTCCTATTTGTTCTTGAATTGAATACAGTTTTATTTTGTTTCTACATTTCTTTTATGGCTTTGCGTCCGATTAATTAGGTCAGGAAATATCAGCCATCGAATAAAAATATATTATAAATAAAAATTATTCAAACTCGAAGTTACATTAAATAATTATATATAGATGACATATGTTTACACTTTATATATAGTTCTTTAACAATTAGCACTTAACTATGCTTAATAACTATGTATCCTTTACTTAACTATAGAAAATTTATACGATTTGATATTAATTAGATAGAAGTGTACATGGATCGAGTTGGTTCAAGTTTTTTACATACCAAACTAAATTATTTATGTCGGATTTCTAAATCTATAAACTAAATCAAATTAATAAAATTTGGGTTCTTGAACCTCTAATTTTTTCAGATTTTTCGGATTCTCTAGTTTTTTGGGTTTTTCGTAAATTATTCATACAAACATATAATTAATTTTTGTTTCAAATATTTATTTAGTTTTACCAAAATATAATTACCTAAGGTGTTTCTTAAGAAAATAACACCAAACATGATATGAGTGGTGACACTAATTATATTCAACAAAAATAATAATGAAATCATAATAAACAAATATTACAAACAACTAAGTCAAAATGAAAATGATCATAATTTTAAAGTACTTAGGACCCGTTTGGCCCCAAGAATACTTTGGGAAAACATGGGGAAAACTTGGGGAAATCTTGGGAAGTGGTGTTTGGTCATATAACTTGACAAATATATTTGCCAAGTATCCCAAATTCCCAAGTACTAGAAAAATCTAGTATTTGGGTCAAGTTCTAATATTTGAGAATTTTAAAAAAATCAAAAATTACCCCTAACTTTTTTATTTAATAAAAAATACTCATTATTTATTAATTCCAACTTTTTGTTATTACCTCCTCTGAAAAAAGTTTGAGTTCTAATTTGAGTGACAAAATTGAGAAAAAAGAACAATTTGTGTTTAATAAGTTATCATTATAACCGAATCAGTGACAAGTTTGAGTATGAGATTAATGTATTGTTTTGCCTATTTTGTTATTTTGTTATTGTTGATTGTTATCAATGTATACTATAAGGTTATTTTTTAACGAAACATATTCATTATAAAATGATGATACAAATTTATGTGTATTTTAATAGTTTTTAGAACTTATGGGTATAGATCATATTTTTTGAAATAGTCCAATATTCTTGAAAAAACTTGGGGCCAAACACATGGTGTAATTTCACCAAAAACTTGGCCTAAATATTTTTGTCAAGAATATTTGGGAACTTGGGGCCAAATGCTAGCTTAATCATGCCAAAATAAGTCTAATGAGTATTAATAATCTGGCTAAACATTAAAGAAAACTAAAATTAGGTTATGTATTTTAATTATCTAAACAAATATATAACTAAAGAGCAAATATTCAACATTATTGTCATTCTTAGTATTGAGTTGCTTTTTTTTTTTGTTACCAGTAGTATTGATTTGATTTTGATTTGATTTTGATTTGAACTTTGTTAGAGTTACTAATATTTATGAAATATAAACTTTATTGGACTATTCAAAATTCTAAGTCAAACTTGAAATAATATGTTAAAAAATAGAAATTATGAAAAAATATAAAAAATATTTATAACTTATATCAAAATAATACTTTTATGTATAAAATAATTTTTAAAAATTATATATATAATGTTGGGTTGGTTTGGTCTTGGGTTGACTTTTTAAAGTTAAAACCAAAGCAACTCAATATAGTCGATTTTTTCTTTGATACTAAACCAAGTTAAACCAAATCACTAATCAAGTTTTTTTCCGCAATTTGACTCAATTTACGATTTGATGCGATTTCTAATCCGATTTTGTTCACCCTAAAACTAAATAAACATTAACCTCTTTAGAATATTAGTACAATCCAGCTGGATAATCCTATTTTCTATCTACTAGCTAATTTTGCCGTTGTACAAATTAATAACCTAATCCTATTTGGATAATAAAAGGTATCTTTATATTTATTTCTTATATATGACAACATACGTTAAAAAAATAAATCATAAATTAGAAATTATACTAAAAATTCTAAACCTAAGTTTCAGCTTGTGCATCAAGTATTCTGTGTTAGCAAAGTCGTCAAACTTCAAGGTATGTAATTTAGACAATTGCTTATCTTAATACAAGTATTAGAGATTATCTTCATAGATCATATCAAACTGGTGACATATAACTCACACGAAAAAATACATATAAATATTATACTATAATTAATACGTCCTTTATCCTTCTTCCTTATTATAATTCTAGAATTATTATTAGTAGTACGTGTTTAAAGATCATTAGGAATTAATTTTTTTTTTTTTTTTTTTTGCAGATATATGGAGGAGTTTAATTCAATTCCATTAGGTTATAGATTTTTACCAAAAGATGATGAGCTCATTGAGCATTATTTGATGAAGAAAATCAATGGTGAAAAATTACCAAAAATTAATGATTTTCAAGAAATATGTATCAATAGTTATCATCCTCAAGAATATTGCAGTAAGTCGATATGATTTGATATCAATAGTGTGTGTGATGTATATATTATTAATATAATAATTTATAGAAAGTCCTAACTTATAAGTTTAATTTAATCCAATTTGGAATAGGATTTAACTCTTAACGTGCAGCACTTATAAAGTCCTTTAAAGAATTTCAGTTTTCCTTAATTAGAATTTTTTTCGAAAAAGTAATTTTTCACTTACAATTAATTTGGATTCCAGATTTTTTTATGGAAAATTCCATTCAAGTTTTTTACCAAAATAAATCATCACCTTAATCAAATAGGGTGAAAAAATAAAACTTTAATTAAATAGGATTAAAATATAAAACCTTAATTAAATAGGAAAAGGTTTATAGGTGATGCTTATATAAAGAGCATCAAAACGTTCTAAACTGAGAAAAATATTATTGACAAGACAATTGTTTTCTTGTTTCGTTTATTGTGAGTAGAGATTTTTAGAGAAAAAATTCAGCATAATATTCCTAATCCAATTTGTTAGTGAATTTCGTTGATCAAGGAGTTGATAGTAAAAATCGTATACACATATATATATGTATACGATCTATCGAAATATTTTGAATTACAACTCTCGTCAGCAGGTTTGTCTTGGAACCTGTATTTTATATGTAAAAATAAATTTTAAACACAAGTAGATTTGTTGAAAATTGTTTTTGTATTTCGATGCATGTTATGAACGTACACCCTAAAATCCTATATAAGTCACAACATTTATGGCAACTTTGTTATTGCTCTTCCACCTACCCTTTTGGTTATTACAAAGAAAGGCATCATGCATGCAAAGATGAGAAGCTCACGGATTATTTTTAGAAAAAAAGATAAAAATTTATTCGTCCTTGATATTTAATTATATGATAAGTCGATATGATTTGATATAAGAATATTATGTGAGCAATTAGTTTTTATCTGAAAAAATATTACTATGATTACACACGTAAGTTAATATATTTTTACCTAGAAGAAAATTATTGTGTCGAAACCCTAAATCTATTATATGGAGTAATTGGAATTCTATAGTTACATGTTGTAGAACAAAACTCTATATTTTTATTAATAAATTCAAGTAATATATATGTATGTGAAACTCAAAGTCCCTTAGGACCTTTGCTTGATCTGATACCTGATTTAGCTAAGTTTATTGTGATATCGATATTATCTTGTCTTTATTTGCGGTTGAGGGTTAATTATTGCAAATAGTCTGATCTCTACCTTCACAAGGTAGGGTAAGATCTGCACACACACCACATTACTCTCTATATCCCACTTGTGAAATTACATTGAATATATTATTGTCGTTATTTATAAATATTATCTCGTCTAAAAGCTAAGACATGAATTAATAAATCATAGATCTTTATGTTCCTTTTATAAATAATTTTTTACAATTACGTAAATCACTTTTTCACATTCTTTTCATATGAGGTTCATGTACATGCAATTTGTATCTAGTCTGATACCTTGGTGAATTATATGTGTAATATATATTATCTCATATAAAATGTGATTTATTTGTTAAACGAAATCTTACACTTTTATTTACTAAATTATGTCTTCATCAGCGACGGAAAATAAACACAAAAGAGGGGACAATTGGTATTTCTTCACAAGAAGGGAAAGAAAGTACAAAAGAGGAGGTAGACCAAATAGACAAGTGGGAGGCAGCAAAGGCTTTTGGAAAGCTACTGGTAATGATGTAGAAATAAAGAAAAATGATCAAATTATTGGGTACAAAAAGACACTTGATTACCAAGAAGAAAAAGGAATTAAATCTAAGTGGAAAATGCATGAATTTCGTATTGATAAAAAAAGTTCTCCACATGAGGTTAGTAATTTTTCATAATTTTTTATATATATTGTTATTTAGTTTTGAAATTACACTGAATATGTTGTTGTTGTCGTCATCGTTATAATATAGTAATAGTATATATATATATATGCTCTTATTTAGTTTTGAAATTACAGTGAGTATATTGTTGTTGTTGTTGTTATTATAGTGTAGTAGTAGTAGTGTGTGTATATATATATATGTGTGTGTGTTCTTATTTAGTTTTAAAATTATACTAAATATATTGTTGTTGTTGTTGTAGTATATATATGTTCTTAGAAGTTTTGAAATTACACTGAATATGTTGTTATAGTGTATGCATGTTCTTATTTGACTGTGAAATTACATTGAATATGTTGTTGTTGTTACAGTAGTAGTAGTAACAGTAGTATATATGTTCTTATTTAGTTTTGAAATTATGCTGATCAAATATGTTGCTATTGCAGTGTATATATGTTCTTATTTGACTGTGAAATTACACTGAATATGTTATTGTTGTTGTTACAGTAATAGTATATATGTTCTTATTTAGTTTTGAAATCATACCAATCAAATATGTTGTTATATGTTCTTATTTAGTTTTAAAAATACATTCAATATATTATTATTATTATTATTATTATTATTGAAGCTTCTTATTGTAATTTTTTTATAACATTCCTCAATGTATTTTTTTCCAATAGAAGAATTAATTATTTTTTTTTGCATTTAACCACTTAAAATGTGTGTAGTTGGACAAAAGTGTATTGTGCGAGATCTATATCAACAAAAGGACCAATAATAACGATGAGGCTATAGATTATCGCAACGATGAAGATATTATTCAAGCTACGAGCGATAATACTAATGAGGTTAGAAATGTCAATGACAATATTTTTAACAATATTATTCAAGCTACGAGCTATAATATTGACGAAGTTAAGTATGTCAATGGCTATGAAAATATAATTGATCATGACGATTCGATTCATGAAGAAAAATTGGAGCATGGACAAAATTTTGTAGGTATCAACAACAATTTGGAGTTTTATGATGATCATCAATTTGTCCAAGAAATTACTACTCCAAATTTAATTTCATCATCAAGTAATCATGTTGATGATAATGTTTATCATTATAAGGGTTTTGATGAGCTTGGTGTGGTGGTACAACAATATGTACATAATGTTAGTGACAAAAATAATATTATTCAAGCTACGAGCGATAATATTGATGAGGTTAAGAATGTCAATGGCAATGACAATAATGTTTATGATTTTAAGGGTTTTGATGAGCTTAGTGTAGTGGTACAACGTTATGTACAAATGAAAAAATGAAAAGACTAGCAAAATAATGTTTTTATTTTATTTATTTATTTTCATCTGAAAATTTTAAGAATTATTGAAAAGTAAAAACATTGATCATGTTTCAGTATCTAATGTTTAATTTGGAAGCGTGTGATCATCTTATCTTAAAGTTTAAATTGTTTTTATTTTCTTGTTCTGTGTAAAGAAGGAGGAGGATATCTTTTGTTCTATTAAGTTGTGACTATTTTTCTATGAGTTTACGTTTTGTGCACCTTCAGTATAAAGTATTTTTTTACGCTAGCGGATCATCTAAATCTTAAAATGTGAAATTTTGAAATCTTAAAATGGTTTTACAGCTTATTGTTGATGGGCCTCTTTATTGGCCCAAGATTCTTGATTTGGGCTCATATCTATATTGTGCTTAAATGGGCCTTTAGCCCAAAAAAATTTGTCTTCGGTATAATGTACTTCCAAGTATGCTCTTCACGAACTTATGTACTATTGCTTGTCTTAATTTATACGATACTTTTCACTTCTCAAGAATTAATATAATTGACAGATCAAGTATCAATTCAATATTTCGAAATTAAAATTTAAATATTTAAAATTTTTATATTAAAAATAATATAAATTGCAATTCTTTGCATGTCAATATGATAAAAAAATATGTTAAAAAATATTGATGAAAATTTATATAATTTGAATCTTTAAAAGAGACTGTCACATTTTTTAAGCAGGGGGGGTATTTTTTTATTTTATTCTTTTATGTTTTTCCTTTTCCTTTTTGTGCATTTATTGAAGCATTTTACTAGTAACTCTTTTCTTTATTTAGAAGTAAAACTATGCACCAAAGTTTTCTCTTTATTTAGAAATATGTTTCATATGCTCTTTGATATGTGTTATTTGAGCAAAATTCTTTGAGGAATACTCTCTCTATCTTCGTAAATTAAGGATATTATATGTGTATACTTTACACCCCAGACTCAATCTTGTGACACTATATTGAAAATTGTTATTAGTATTGACTTATTGTTCTCTTTATTTAGAAATAAAATTACACTTCACAAATTCTAAATGCTCTTAGAAAAAGTGGAAAATTTTCAACTATGTCATTCTATCACAATGATAAAAATTGACAAATACAAAAAAATGATTGAAGAAAAGAGTAGAAAGCCAAAAAAAAACATAGAGAAAAAAAAGTTAGATATTTTTTCCCTTCACCTTTTTGGGTTTATTTTTTGGGGTGGGGACCTTAGTTTTTTTCCTATATAGTAAGACAGTGCATGATATAAGGGTCATGATGTATGTCTAATAAAGAGAGTTCAATCTCAATCAATATTTGATCCCATGGTCAAAAATTCCATTTTGCTTTATGAGTAAACTTTTTGAATATTTATGTCTTTTTCTTGTGTGGGGGCTAGGGGTGGAGGGGAAGTTTGGTATTAGGAATACTTTTGAAGAAAAATAGGGAAGAGATCATTTAAGATCAGTCTGATCTAGTTTTCAATGAAATGAGTAAATATAATAAAAGTAATGGTTAGATTATTTAGCGAATAACGATAATAATTACTATATTTTAACTCGAAATAAGTTGGGGTCAGTGATAAGATAAAGTATGAATTTTTGATAATGTAGTCTCACTAATCCATTGTTAAATAAAGTTGTAACAAATTTTTATTGTTTAGCGATAGGAGTAATTGTCTGTCACTAATGCATGTTTTCTTTGTAGCATTATAAAGATGTGATCTAGCTGTTAATATAATAGGTATATAGGAAGGCTAGAGATCAAATCTAATGAAAGATAAATAATACATTAAGTAATTTCTTTCTATTTATCTAAAGCTTTGATAAAAATATGTATAAATTAACACGAATACCATCATTATTATTAAAAAATTACAATTAAAAGAGAAGCAAAAGTAGCCACTCTACACCATGACTACTACACATGCTATTAGTGGGAAGAAATGAGAGTGGAGTCATGTCTTTGGTAGTAGCATCTAGGTAATTAATTGAGTTTTCATATCAATGTTAATTTCTTGTCCCCCCCCCCCCCCTCCTCCCCCACATTGATAGTTAAGTTTAAAAAGTTCAGACAATAGCATTCTTATTTCACAATTACTCATGAATTTCGATTTTAATATTCATGATATTTGATTAAGCATATTCAATTAATAATGAAAGAGATGATAGTGATAGAGCAAGAAGTGGATTGGAGGGGATAAAATGAGTTAGGACTTAAGGAGCAGTGAGATAACATACCACGTGATGTTCATTTCATGAAAAAGTTACGCGAGATTGGACATCCACCAACTATTGGACAATCCAACAAAGAAGGGGTATATTTATGTCGTTTATGTCGCGTTGAGGTATTTTTATCATTTTCTCTTTACCTAATTGTAAAACTAATATTTTATATATATAAAAATCTAATGGATAATAAATCGAGCAATTTTTAATTGTATAACCGTAAATTTGACTCTTTTACCCCTACAAAATGTGGAGATGAATTGACATACTCATTGAATTCATAGGGTTGCATGAGTTCAAATTCATAACTTGGTATTATTAAATTACACCAATTTAATTATAAAAAATTATTCCATACACTAATATAATAATATATATAGCTTAGGAAACTTATAAAGCTGGATAAACTTATTAGTGTGACTAATTAATGCTAATCTTTAACCCAACATGAGGGGCTAATTAATCAAAAGTTCCGGCGTTTAAAAAGTGAGTGATTGTTTTTTTTTTTCCTCCGGTGTTCGAATCCCACGTTATTATTGATTAGATATATATTTTTCCTTTCTAAATCATTTATTACATTTATATAAGGAAAATATATAGGATATATTGTATTTAGTCAATTAATAAATCCCAAAGAATATGTTTTTTTTTGTTTGTTTTCCATCTGTTATTTGATATTTGTATTAGAGTCCGCTTAAATTTAAATTTACGCTGAAAAAATTTCATATTATCACATCAAACGCTCCTTAATATAAATCGACTCCATACCTGAGAGAACATCAAGAATATGTAACAAAAGTGATGAAATGATTAAAGTCATTTGATAATGATAAAAGAGATATCATCATTGTCAATGCAAATGCAAAAGTGCCAATTCAATGATTCCTGCAATTTTTCTGCAAAATGTATGTCAAATATATATATATATATATATATATATATATATTTGTTGACTACAAATATTATTACTTAATAATTTAACCAACAAGCACAATTCAAATATAAATGTTTATAATAAAATAAGAAAAGAAAAAAAAAAGAAAAAGAAAGATGATAAACATTTTTGTATCATCTATCAGAAGTTTCAGATTTAATTTTCAATTATCTTCGATGAAGAGCGTTGTACCGCCAAATGTGGAATTTCTGGTGCAAATAGAATTAGTCGGCTCCAAAATAAATATCGAAAATGAATTATTATTTTTTAATGAAACAGTCATTTTCCAAATTCAATAACATTTTTTTTTCATTATGAGACAAGAAAAGAAGAAAAGAGAGGCTCTCTATATCAATGAATACAATGATGTTGTCTTTGCCTTTGTCACCGATAGAGGTAGAATTATTTTATGCTAAATATAATTTATTTTTTGTCACCTTATTTATGTACATATTCTCTTTATAAGACGGTGTTTATTTTTTATTTTTTATTTTTTTATTTTAATTTTATGACTTTTTTTTTTTTGGGGTGAGATGCCCCTACTATTATTAGAGACATTTTCACATTATTGTGTGTCCCACAAACCCTTTTTTTCCTAATTTGTAGGTCCATTACGCACATTGTGAAATAATTCAATTCACCTACGAATTCAAATGTGTGCATTCAAATTTTAAAAAAAATAAAAAATGTGTGCATTCAATCATAAATGTACAAAATGTTTGTAATCAAACGCAGAGTGACAAGTAATAATTTATTTTTAATCAATGGTCTCAGAGGAAAAATAAAGTTAATCTTGATAAAAGCGTTTTATCTTTCAAAGTGATGTTTCTATATAAATTTAAACTAGTAAAAAAAATTCACAAATAATCGTTTTTCAGTTATGTAATTGAAAAATAATCTCTTGAAGTTTTAAAGTTCACAAGTGAAAATTTAGGATATATATCAAAGGTCTCAAATGAAAATGAAGTCGTTTTTGGTAAGAAACGCTTTTTACCTTTTAAAGTGTGATTTTTTAATATAAATTTGTATTAGTCAAGTCTTGTCATAAATAATCATTTTCCAGCTTTTGTAATTTAAAAAATAATCTTCAATCTTTCTAAAACTCATAAATGAAACTTAGAATATCATTTTAAAGTTAAATTTATGAATTTAAAACTCGAAAACAATGACTATTTTTCAAAAAACGAAACTAAAAAAGTGCCACTGGATGTTGTTTCTGCCCCACCCAAGACAAGCACCTAACCCAGCCCCTGCACGTTGGAAATATCAAATTCAATACGGAAAAGGGTCAAAATTACCCCTGAACTATGTGAAATAGACCACTTATACCCTCCATTACATTTTGGGATCAAAAATACCCCCGCCGTTATCCCAGGAGACCACAAATGCCCTCAAGAGTTTACACTTCAAATTTTTAGTGACGTGGCAAGCCACATGGGACTAATCCCTCCACCTAAGCTTTACCAACTAAGATTCACTATAAAAGAACTTGACCTTTAGTGGCGACAAAGTTGCCATAAATTCCCAAAATATTGCCACTAAAGGTTATGAGTTATTTTTAGTGGCGACTAAGACTTCAACAACCTAGTAAAACCTATTTTTTCAACAAAAAAATATGATAATTAATTTTCGATTGCAACCTAATTTTCTAAAATAAATAACTTGCAATATCAATATTAAAAACATCCAATATTATTACGAAAAATCATCAAAATTACTTCTCGATTCAAATCTCCTACTATATAATGCATCATTGTACATTTTATACATTTACATATGACATAAAAATAAAACATACAGTATCTTCAAACTCCTACTTAATCGATATCATTTTTTGTTTTTTAAAAACAATGAAGAAAAAAATACAAAATTAGAATTTAATGTTAAAAACTTGTAGTGACGATGTTTTGGGCTTTTGTGGCGACTGTTGTCGCCGCTAAAAGTCTAGTTCTTTTGTAGTGAATCCTAGTTGGCAACGTTAGGTGGAAGGATTAGTCCCACGTGGCTTGCCATGTCAATAAAAATTTGGGGTGTTAACTCTTGAGGGTATTTGTGGTCTCTTAGGATAACAGCAGGG
>JAJOOR010007136.1:0-28649 GCA_036250505.1 Solanum acaule | reverse complement strand
GGCAGGCGGCCTCGGGGGGAGGGGGCTAGCCTCGGGGAGGAGCGACCTCGGTACAGAGCGATCCCACCTGCCTGAGGCACGCGACCTCGGGTTGTTAGGCAGAGGGGGGAACTCCTGCTTGAGACAGGCGGCCTCGGTGTGTAGGCTTCCCACCTGCAGGCACGCGGCCTCCCTGGAAGGGAAAGGAGTCCTGCCTGCCTGAGGCAAGCGTCCTTGGGGCGGAGGGCGCCGGGGACTGCTTGAGGCAAGCGGTCTCGGGGAGGAGGGTGGAGGGGTCCCGCCTCGGGGTGGAGGTTCGGAGGGGGACCCACCTCGGGGATGAGCAATTTCGGGGAAGAGCGGCGGAAAGTCAGAGGGGGCCCGAGTGCCGACCTCGGGGAAGAGGGGGACCGGGACCCACCTTGAGGAGGAGCGACCTCGGGGCAGAGGGGGCAGGGGGGTTCCCGCCTCGAGGAAGGCGGCCTCGGAGCAGAGGCAGGTGGCGCACCTTCTCGAGGCTGCCTCGAAGTGGAGGCAGGCTGGCGTCCGCCTTGGGGCGGAGGGGTGCGGAGGACGGCTGGCGTCCGCCTCGAGCAAGCGGGCGGCCGGCTCAAGGTTGCCTCAAGGCAAGCGGGCTGGCAGGGGCCTCGAGGGTCAGAAACGTGATTGAGACATGAAGTTTTCGGGATTTCCATTACTGTGGCTACACTACTACCCTCCCAAGACGTCACTTGTTGAATTCCACTGGGTATGTTGTTGTTGTTGTTGGCTACCTTATATATATCCTACAGATCCACGAGGATGTACCGTGACTTGAAGAAGTGGACTTATTTATAACTCCGACCTTAGCATTAATGACCTGAAAGCCTACTACATCAATTTGAGATCCTGTAGTAAAAAAAAACGGATTAAAAGAGTTACCATAAAATTTCTAACAGAGCTCTCAGACCTTCAAAAGTCTTGACTTTGCTTTTGTAATTGTAGATTGCTTTACAACAATTGGCACCATACGATTTTAGCGTCGATGACGTATGATAGAGGAGGATCATTGGTTATTTAATGCTTCAAAAACCTTTTCAACAAGCCTTGAGTACTTGAGAAAATCTTAGTATTTCATTTCATCTGCTGTCAGACGAGCAGTTTGAGGGCATTATTCAAATCTTAGAGAACATGTTTCTGGATTGACCTTGGAGGTGATAAACTTACCTACCCTTAACTGGAATTTCTTACAACAACTTTCAGCCTGATACAAGAAGCTTTTGTCAAGGTTCAATTAATCAGATAGAGCTTGCTCACATTTCAAAGTAGGAAATAAAAATTCTTATGCGGATTGGAGTAGAACAAACTTAGTGTCCACAATTAGGGACATAGTTATTCTACGAGTCTTCCTTGTGAATGGTGTGATGTGACAGAAAATAAGAAAATTGAACCAGAGGCATATTATAGGCCATACAGATTTATAACCGAGATATGTAGTGGTGTTAGTTTGGCACTTTCTTCGTGAGATTTATAAGGTCTCTATGTGCATGAAACATGGACTATATAACTTGATGAGGACTTAAAAGTATGGAAAGAAGAAGTCAACGACTATTGTTGGCAGACACATAAGAAAGTTATGATCAAAGAATTGGTTGTGGCAATGAAAGTCTTATGGATAAATCATACTATTGAAGAAGCTATTGGGAGTCGGAGCAAGTGTGAGTTGATCAAATATGCACTTCAAATTCGTGGACCGTATTTCATAAGGTGGAGAGAATGTAACACCCCATATTTTGAAAATTTGGTCTAAACAAAATAAAAGGGATTTCAAAGTGTAAGGGCCAAAGCCCACCAAAGTGTCATACTCATACCCTACATTGAACAAGAGATTTCTGAAGAAAAGATTTCTCCTCTGTACTTCAAAGAAATAGAGATTCTACGCAGCAAAACAAAAAAAAAATCAAAGAAAGGCTGTATGCCTGTATCAACTTCAACTCCTTCAAAGTGCATGTTAAGAAGCTTTCACATATATTTGGACTTCATCAACTACTTTCAAAAATCAAGGTAATGTAGTTAATTCTCTGTTTGAAACTATGTTTGAAATTCATGCTTGTTCTCTTATGGTTAGACTTGATGTTTCATTCATTATTCATGTCCTGCCTATGGTTTAGCTTAATTTCAGAATGTAGTTCAAGGTTTGTTTAAGTATATGCTAGTTTAATCCTTAATTTGTCTGCTTTTTAGTTCGGTTCAAAGTCTTATTTTACAGAGTATATCACTGCCTAATAGGTCCCCTTTGATATATATTGATTTGCTCTTTTTGCGTTTAAATTGTGTTAATAGCTTGTTCAAGTTTTCCGCTCATGTACAGTAACTTTTCCATCATTTTGCAATTCTCATTGAAAGTTTTGGTGTGTAGCCATGACATATCTTCTGATAGATGAATATCCTTGTATCTCTAAGTAGTTTAAGTAGTCTAAAATTTATATGGATTTTTTCTTTGTTTTCCCTCATCGTTTGCTTCTGGAGATATACTCATAATTTCATGGCAATTCTTGGTCACTTCTTTTACTCTTTTTGAATGAATTACAGTCAGTAAAGTAATCTGGGGGAAGGGAAAGTGCGATGGTATTACTATGTGATATTATTAGACACCTTTGTTTAATTCAGAACATTAATTAATTTGAAAGTGCCTGTGTGGATGCCCAAAAAGGTTCCTAACATTACCACTGCCAAGTCTCCCTGTAAAGAAGTACTATCATGTGTATTGATTCTTTGAGTGATCTTATCTTGTGATTGTATGATCTAGGTTTCATTTTTTCTTTTCATGTTTGAATTGTTCCAGTATTTTCTTGGGGCTTAGTTAGTTGTCCAAGTTTCTGTAGCTTACTAGGTTGAAGTTAGTTTCTCACAGACATAGTATTTGTGTGCCTATGTAACATAGATACTTAAATATTAGAGCATGATTTGTTGGAAGGACATTGTCTCAATTGAACCTATCCGTGGATGTATGTGAATCCAAGTGACTTTTTATGTTCATCTTCTTTGTTGAGTTAAAAAATATTTCCTTTCTGATATTTTTGTTGAGTCCTGTTTGGTCAACAGCAAGAATCCTCTAATTGGTTCAGTTATAAATCGGGTGAAATGGGGTGGGTGGCCTCAATGCGGCGGGGCTGGGGCCTCAAGGCAGGGGTCTCGAGGCGGGGGGTTGGTTAGGCAAATATCTCACAGAAAGGGGGTGCCGAAATCCTGATGCAGCAGGATCTTCCCATCATGATCGACTAAAGGGAAAGTCGCAAAAGCAATATTGGTTCGAATCCAATTCATGATTCCAGTTCAGAATTCATTCAATCAAAGAAAAGAAGGAAGCATTACGAACACATAGCCAAAGCAGACAGGGTGAGAAGATGTGACAACCAGAAAGAATCCTTTTCCCTTTCTCCAACAACGAATTCGAAAGTAAGCCAATTATAGACATCTATCATACTCGTTGTAAGGTATGAACGGGCAGCAGGGAATCGAGTGAATGACCTTAACGATCATTTTAGAACGATCGGGGCTCTAGGTGGGCGGACTTAGGGAGGGGACCTTGAGGTGGGCGGACTCAGGGTGGGGGCCTCAAGTCGGGCAGACTCAGGGTGGGGGCCTCAAGTCGGGCAGACTCAGGGTGGGGGGCTTCTGGGTGTTTAAAAGTAGTTACTAGTTTCATATTTTTCCCTTTTATCCTTTATATGTTCTATCTAGTAGTACTGCAGTTTCTTTAATTCAAGCTATTAGTGTGGAGATACTATAAGTCTCAGGTATTTGTGATTCTGTGTAATTACTGCTCCTAGAATTCCATATGTTTTGTGTCATGTGTACTCCATAATTATATGCATTATAGAAGTTCCTAATAGTAATATAACACTTACTGTCTAAAAGTAGTTACTCCCAATGCTTGTATGTTGATTCTAACGGAAGACATAATTTTTTACTTGTATAGTCCACAATTGGAAAATTGGCAACCACTGATATTATATTATGCAGGTTCCCAAGTGTTCAAACATCTGAGAAAAAAGCAAAACAATGCCAACACCATATACACTAACAAGCTAGATGCTTAGCTGGAAATCAGCCCTTCCCAGATGCCCAATTATTTAAGAAGAATTTTCCTCTGTGAGAAACACAACGATATATAAGCTATTGGCACTAATCACTATGATAGTAGTAAGGCCCTGCGAGTTCTGTTCCTTATAAGAGGAAAGATGGTGTTTATTGCAAGATATCTCAGTGAGCACGGTCTTTCAGCACTTCAAGATCAACTTCTGTTGGATCAGTAGCCTGAATCTCATAATGGAAACCATCGAGCTCTCTTTTAAATGCGTCTTTAGAGGTAGCGTAAAGCATCTTCGCACGGATACGAGATGTTGCAGGAGACCTAAGGAAACAAAAGCAATGCACAGAGAATGTGAGAAGGAAAAAGATACAAGTGTTACATAACAAGTAGTATTAAATTACATTTAGAAACTTAACAATTGTGATTCAAGAAAAAAAGTTGTTGAGTCCTTAAATGATTGTCATTAGGGGTGTACATGATCGGGTTGGTTCGGGTTTTTCAAATATCAAACCGAACCATTTGTGTAAAAAATTTAAATTTATAAATCAAACCAAACTAATAAAATTCGGATTTTTTCGAGGTTTTCAATCTCGAGTTGGTTTGGGTTTTTCAAATACCAAACCAAACCATTGTGTCGAATTTTTAAATTTATAAATCAAATCAAACTAATAAACCTTGGATTTTTTCGGTAAAGTTTGCATACAAAAATATAATTAAGTTGTGCTCCAAATATTTCTTTAGTCCAACCAAAATACAAGTATCTAAGGTGTTTCTTAAGAAAATAACACAAAATATGAGATGAGTGATGACACTAAAATATTCAATAAAAAATAATAATGAAATCATCATATAAAATAAATATTGCAAAGTCATAATGAAAATGATCATAATTTAAAAGTACTAAATCATGCTAAAATAAGTTTAATAAGTATTAGTTATATTACTAAATATTTAAGGAAAATTAAAATTAGATTATGTATTTTAATTGTCTAAACCAATGTTAAACTAAAGAATAAATATTCAATATTATTGTCATTCTTAGTGTTGAATTGATTTTCTTTTTGCATTAGTATTAATTTGATTTTGATTTAAGTTTTATTATAATTATCAGCATCTATGAGCTATAATCTTTATTGGACCATTTCGAATTATAAGTTTTAAACTTGAAATAATATATTAAAAGATAAAAACTATGAAATAGTATAAGAAATATTTTAAAATTATATCAATGTAAATATTTTTATGTATAAAATAAAATTTTAAAATTACATAAATAATGTCGGGTTGGTTTTTTTAGTTAAAACCAAACCAACCCAAATATAGTCAGGTTGTTTTTTCCAATACTAAATCAAATCAAACCAAACCACTAGTCGGATTTTTTGTTCAATTTGCGATTTGATTCGATTTTCGATTCGATTTTGTAAACCCCTAATTGTCATATATAACAGAACAGAAGGATAAAAAAGACGTCTCTTTTACTTCTCTAACTTCCAGAGGGACAAACTTCTCTCTCCTTTCTCCTTCACTTCCCCGTCTTGGAAGGAAGCATACAGGAAAACCAAGCAAATTAAAAAATCAAACAATAGTTGCAATCATACACAGATGAAAATATGCACAGGGAGGTGGGAGACTGACCAATGAACAAAGAATATCTTGCTCTTTTGGCAATTCTCAGAAGTCACAAAATCAAAGTCATACACCGCATATCGGCAATCATTTTCTGGCAAAGAAGCAGTAAAGTCATCAAAGCTTTCTGCAGGGCTTCCAGTTTTGTCAACAACAACCTCCTTTTTCATTTCATCGATCTTGAAAATCACATATCTATGAACCTTCTTCCTCTTCAACTCCAAGAATGCATTTTTGCCGTGATCAGCCACACCCATTCCAGAAGAAGCATTTGGCTGAAACTCAAGGAAAAAATCGAGTCCAGTGTCAATACTTCACTTGAAAACAGAGATATAATTTGAGGATTTCAAATATCAAAAATTTAGTTCTTCACTAAGTTTTTGAAGTTCTATTTACAAGTATTTTACTTGGAAAAAAAATTGAAGTTTTGTGAGCGGAAGTCCCAAAAACTGGTTTAGATTAGTCAAAAATATTTTAAGATCATATTTCCAAAAATCTGATCAAATTTCATGGTCAAACATCACAAATTTTCAAAAAGCATACTCTCAAAATATATGATCACAACGCTAGCTCAGAAAACTAATTTAACTTTTCAAAGTTGGCATTTATCTTTATATTAATAGTGACGGTGTCAAGCCAAATAAAATTTAAAGCGCCTTGACTATTCCATCGGATATCAGCTACTTCCCCAGCAGGAATAGCTAGAGAAACCACCACATAACTCTGTTGCATTTTTATGTTCAATTATCCTAGTTGGAAGATGTACACCCTTATAACTTGATAAGTTGGTGCTAATAAGGATCAGATATTCCCAAGGGACTACGACATAAAGTCAAAATTAACAAGTGAACATAACATACAAATTGATCAAAGACGTAGATGAACAAAACGAAATTAAAGATAGATGACATACCCCTCTGAATTTGAAAGACATGAGAAGAGCAAAAAAAATTAAAGGAGCCTTGAGAGGAAGAAAGGAGTTGAAGGTGTTGTTGATTGAGTAGATTAGATTATAATTAGAGAAGAAAAGAAAAGATACTGCCAAAATGAAGCAAATAGTATTTATTCTGGCTTTTCTTCACACTAGTTATCTTTTGTGTCTCTATCAAAAAAAAAAAAAAAAAAAGAGATCCCCAACAAACCTTCTCAACTCAGGGTCGGTGCGTTGATTGAACGCTACCCATACTTTTTGCGATGCCAAACGCCAATTTGACCATGCATTCCTCTTCAACATTATTGCCTTTACCTCAATACTAATAATGTTTTTGACTAATGGTATCAAATTGACAAGTTAAAAAAATGAAATGACTCGTCCAAAAGATATCAATCGATTTGGCTAAATTAGAGGTCATAATGCAACTCACTAAATTCTTACTAAGTTATAATTATTGAAGTATCTAACAAAGAAATCTTTATTATAATGATATATAACATATCAAATAAATTTTATTTTTTTTTTGGAAGTGTTTTTTAACAAAATTTCTTATAGTGATATGTCGAACTATATATCCACCTAGTTTTTAGATAGGCTAAATTCGGAAGGTCAAAATAAGCTAATTTTGTTATCCTTATTTTTGTCATTATGTAACAGCTACAGTAATGGTGTTAGATCAATCCTTATTGTCCAGTTTAAGCTGGTTAAAATCGTCTCCTGAATGATCACGTTAAATCATTCATTCATTGACATGTTCTCTGAAAATTTCTAGTTTGGCAAGCTAAACACAAATATTAAAATTGACAGTTGGCTCTTTTTTTCATTATTTTTTCTAATTTTTCCCCTAAATATGAAGACTGCATGGCCCCAAAAGATTGAAAAACTGCAAGTTTTCAAGAGAAGAAAAGCCTAATGTCGAAGAGACTTACGGTCCACTCGGAAGAATATCATTCATGATTTACTACTTACTAGTGTTCTATACACAACCATTGATACGATTAAAAATTTATACTGCATTGTGTTTTGCACATATTATAGATGTATCTGGAAGAACAATATATTTTCTGTGCAATTTTGGTCCCAGAGAGAACGCAGGAGATTTAAACCAAGTCTGAAGTGTCATGTTGACACTCAAAAAGGAAAAACAAAACGTTCATTTCATGCTGTGGTCAAAATCATATACTACTACTATATATAATAGCAACAGAGAAAAATATTCACTGGGATACAATATCTTTTTAATCTGATGTCCGCCAATACTAAAGAAATACAATTCTAGGCCGCCAAATATATTTGTACATGTCAAAATTGACCAATGTCATCATTCCAAATCAACCAACCTACCGTTTCACCAGAGTCCAAATTACATTAGATCTGGATCATCTTCATAGTCATAGTCTGGTTCACTTGAATGCCTCATTCTCTTTGCATCTCTTGGACCTCCCCTGCCCTTCCTTTGTCTACCTCTGGAGAAACAGCCAAATACCAGGGTAGTCTATTGTATTAGAACTTATAAGAGAAAAAGTTGCGGAACTATCTATTTTACTCCTCCAACGAAAGTAGTTTAGGATAATATTCACTACTTACTGAACATTGGCAGATATCCCTCCACCATCCCGACCAAGAGCTTGTTCCTCAGCCTGAAAATGTGCAAAAATGCTACTTTCATGTTCTTTGAAATATGTAATTAGCACCACAACTTCATGTTGGATGAAATATGCATTAAGGTGTCATTCCACGACCATCGTCCAACTCTGAAGCAGATGGGAACATGATAGACCATGGGCAGGAGTTGCTCAATTATCTTTTTTACTTATGGTCTCTTTTGGATGGAGACAATCAAGGGGTTACAAGGAGAGATTCCAGAAAGTGCAATTTAAGTTTCAATGCGAGGTTTCAGCACATTGTAATTTAAGGATAGATGAAAGGCAATAACATACATGAGAACCAGCAACTATGTCACAACATCTTCCGAATGCAACCTGAGCTATTTCCAAGCAAAATTACCGTAAATATCATTTTTTTTAGTGCTCAATGTTATTGGCAAAGCTTTGAGAACACTCAAAAGGTGGGGGGTTCTAATACGGATGGGAGCTTCTAGTACGTTGCTTGGTACTTGGTAGAGCCCTATCTCTTTCTTTTCCACTCTACTTATATTTAACCCAGTCTTTTTCAACCAAAAACAAGCTCAAACTGCCTTTACACCTTAACCACCGCTTACCCACTCAAATGGGACTTGTTCCCCTTAATCTACTTCTCTGGTGATTCATTTGGAAATTGATACCTTCTCTATTACATTCCTTCCTTTTTCCATTTATTTTATGCTCTCTCTTCTTTCCTATCCTTTTACAGGGTTCTAAAGGGAGAATTTTGCATTGTAATTCAACAGAATGGGCTAAGATCTCTATCTTAAAACAGGACTATAAACCAAGAAGGTGGTCAAAGACGAGTGCTGACCAAATGAACACCTTGCTATTGTTGCCCCCCTATCAAGAATTTTTAGCTTTAGTCAGCTTTAATAAATCTTCTTGACATTCATATGGGGCGCCCTAACTTGCCTCACAATCTCTAGACATTTAAAAGATGGAAACAGGGCAGTAAATGGATTATAATCTATTAGCTATTGTACTATGTCCAGTATAAATCTTAACAAGAAACAAAGGGCACCATTGTACAACAGGGAACAGAGCATATGATCTTGCAAAATGACAGACATAAACTTAAAGAGACAAACTAAATTTGCATGCCATGCACAGAAACTCTGATATGATTCCCAGTGTATAAGATCATAAGATATACATCCATCAACAGCATTCAAGCGTTTCCCCTTGCTGAGAAATACAGAAAAATACATACTGCCGGTGAGGTGACAGACGATAAAGAAAAGAGCCTATCTTCAGGTTGAAACTTCCTGGACCGTTTCAAGCTGCAAAATAATTAAAAAGAAAAAGGCTAATTTCAATAAAGAAACATATAGGCGAACCTTAAGTTAAGGCCGGAAAATTGAAACCTAAAGACAGTGATTCAGTAGATTTTTAAAATCATCACTATATTACCAGACAATTATTAATGGAATAAACTAATGATGATACTCTTCTATCTCTTAGGAACGGCAGTTTCAATAGCATTTCCAACATCAAATGGATGTTTAGTAAATGTGTAGTCTACAAGTTCCTCCAAGTCTCCAACAACCACTAAACAACTCACTTCTCCAACTCTTCTCGTAATAGTTATGTGAGTCAAAGTAAATAACAAAAATAGGATGCAGGGAAGGATCCTTATATCAGTGGTGTCCATTTCAACTTGAATGCATTTCGACTAATCCACTGGACAAACTGTCCAACCCACAAGCACGTATTGCAAAGCATTCCTGCCAACCAAACAGGAGGAAATGGGCTCACACTAAGTGTTATAGCTGCAATTCAAACCTGGGACCTCCCTTCAACTACTAGTCAATCCCCTTGGGTACAGGAATTATACAAATTTTTCCAACAACTGAAACGCTTAATCACGTGGATCTATTCAGCACAATCAGCCCAACTAAAATGTCAATAACATTGGGTTTATACCAATGTCTAAAAGTTTTTCGGTACTCTCATCTTGTAGAATTTAGCTCCGTGGTGAAAATGAATTGCAACTGTTGTTATTCACACACTGACAACATGATTAATATTCTTCCATGCACCTTCTCCGAAAAACAAAGGAGAAAAGACAGAGAAGGACAGCAGAACTAAGCCTTTCAAAAATGAATCTCACAAGGTGAGACAATGACACGAAGCTAGCTCATTTACATCATTGATGAACTTTTACGGCCTTTGCATGAATATACACAATTACGTTTTACAAAGCAAAAGAAAAATGCCAAAAGTAATTTGGATGTATTCTACCTTCTTGTCCACATCCATCACAGAACATTGGCTATCAAAATCTTGTCCCATACTAATCCTATGCTTTTAGTCTTTCCTATTATACTCCTTCCATCAATGTGCAAGTAACTTAACCACTTGTAATTTGTGAACACAAATTTACTTGTCCATAGTATCATCATAATAAATTGCGGTATAATTACTTGCATCAACTACAGCAAATTATGGGACTACACTATTCTCTAGACAGTAAAGGCTTTTCTTACTTCTTAAGAAGGACATGAAAGGAATAGAAAGTGGAGAGAGAACAGGCTTGTATCATCATAAATGCTAAATCAGCATGATTGTTAGTCTCCACTCTCTCCATTTCTCTTTGAAATCCTTACCTCCAAACATACCACACTAGGAAAGCAATCCACTCAAGAAGCACTAGAGTACATCAAGACCTATATCCATTTCTCTAAACCAAGTCATCAACAATATACAATTATATGAATTGCTTTATCCCCAAAAAACAAGGTCATATGAAACAACTAAGCTTAATTCCAAATTAGTTAGTGTCAGGTAAATAAATTCTATGCATGCATTCACCATTCTGCTCTATTCAACCGCAATTCATTGCAATATCACACCCATCCTAGGTTTCATTTAAAACTTACAAGCTGGTACTCTTGGAGGAAGATAAAAATCCTTCAAACCCTTTTAGTACATTTCCACATTGGCTAGGATCCTGTAGGTAAATAGTCTCCATGTCATAAACCTGCAATTCAGTTAGAATTTCAGGGAATCAATGTTGAAACTAAACATAAAACACAAACCCCAGAAATTTGTGACCTGTTTTTCGAGGTTTCGGAGATCTTCGTGAAGTTTAGCTCTTTTTGACAAGAGAGCAGCGAGCACTGCCGAGGGATTGGAGGATGTTCGTTGCCCTAAAATGGATTACGTGACAAACATAGTTGAACATATTTGTTAAGCAAAAATTAGGAAGAAAGAAAACTAAGAGGGTTGAACCGAGGGTTTACCTTCGGCTTCCATTGAAATTTTTGCGCGAGATGAAGAACTGTTTATATAGGTTTCTGATAGCAACGCTGGCAGCTTCTGAACCCTTCCGATCTTGGGACAAAAAGGAGTTTTCTTTTCTCGACGTTGACGTTTCGGCCGTTCAGATGAGTAATTTTTTTCCTATAAAATAAAATATATATTTTTTGGTGTTTAGCCGTTGAAATAAAATACTTTAAAAAAAATATATATTACATTGTTGGGAATATTGACTTCTTTCTTTAACGAAATGTTAGGGTTAGTTATTTTGGGACCAAATGGTGCTCATCGAGTTAGGAAAGCATACAACAAAGTACTATTAAGGAAGGTGTTATGGAGATGTTTGGAATTGAGAGGTTTATATGTAGCTAATATTAGAGCAATTACAGATATGTGTAATGGAGTCAAGATTCGAGTTAGAACAACGAAAGCAGATTCAAAATACTTTCTAGTTAAGATGAGGTTACACCACAGATTAGCTATTTGTCAAATTTTTATTTGTCTCAGTGATGGACGATTTTGACATGATACATGTAAGGGGAGTATCATTGTGTATGTTATTTGTAGATGACATAGTATTAATTGATGAGACACATGATATAATTAATGATACACGAGAGGTTTGGAGACATATCTTAAAGTATAAAGGTTTTAGATTGAGCAGAACCAAAATTGAGCACATAGAGTACAAGTTCAGTGACACATTGCTTGAGGCGGATGCGAAAGTGACAATTGATACACATGTAATTTCAAAGCAAGGAACTTCAAATATGAACAATCCAACAAAGATTGATGATGAGGTTATACATTGTATTGAAGCAGTGTAGTGTGCATGAAATGAAGAATCGTATATATAATATCCTATGTGATGAGAATGTGTTCTTGTAACTTAGTGATAAGTTCTATAGAATGATTTTATACCGCCGATATTTATGAGTAGAGTATTGGTCAGAAGATGAAAACAAAAGCAAAAGTGAAAATATGGATGTACAAGCATATCAAAAGAGACAAGATTAGGAACAAGATGAAAGTAGTTTCCGTAATGAATAATATGTGAGAAATAGGAAGATGAGCATAGATGCCTTAATAAAAAGTGCGAAAAGCTTACAGTGTTAGATTAAAAAAGAGATAGAGGTATACTAGAAAATCGTGTTTTTCTAACATAAGTTGTATTCAAAATGTAGTAAGCAAATAAGTATTTTTCAACACCCTCCTATTATTTTTATGTAATTGACAAATACTGATCAAGATACTTACTATAGTAATCAAATGTTTACGACTACTATACTACTTAGATTATTATGTAAAATAAGAGACATGTAAAGAAATTTAAATTAGTCGAAATGCTAAATATATTGAAATACATCAAATTATCGATTTTATATCATAATATATATATATATATATATATATATATATATCACATTCAGTGGCGGATCCAGGATTTTCGTTCAGGGGGTTCGAAAAATAAAAGTATAAACGTGTAAATAAGCCAACAAAAAAAAAATCAAGGAAGTAGTAATATATAGTTTATAGGTACAAAAAGTTGTTTCGTTACAAGAAATCCGAAACTAACATAAGTGATTACAATGAAACAAAAAGTTAGCCCTTTAAAATATGTCAAATCAACAATAGAATATTATGGGAGATGATTTTAATATTTGAGTTTTGAGTGTTGGAGAAGAACAAGAAAGTGATTTAGGGATTTGGAAAGTGAAAAAGTTATTAGCTTTTAGGAATGGGAGTATGGGACCCTTGAATTTTTTGGGTTTAACACCACATTTTAGCACTTTTTATTAAAAAAAAAAACTAAAAAAAATATGAAAATCGGAACTGGAACTAAAAAAAAAAAAAAAAAAACTGAAAGTAAAAAACTAAAAGAAAAAACGCCAACCCAGAGATTCGATCCCTGGACGTCAGGCTTAATATTGAAGGGAGCTGCGGCTGGGCTATCTCCTTCACCTTGTCATTCAGGAGGTTCAAAATATATATATCCACATAAATCCAGAAAATTCACCTTATATATACAGTGTAATTTTTTATCGAGGGGTGAACCCCCTCGGACAACACGTGGGTCCGCCCCTGATCACATATATAAGAAGGTGCCATTATTAATCCAAAAAAAAAGTACCATTTTTTTCAATTTCGGCGTTCAACTACAGGCCCAGCAAAACGGACCGGGTCGGTCCACACCGCCTCCACCAACTAAAACCAGACGGTAGCCGTAGAGTTAAAACCGCCAGCTGTCCAAAAGTATAAATCCATTTCCGACTCGAATTCTAATTGCGGGCCGGAGTGTATTATATTTCTAGGGTTTGGTCAATCCAATCGTTTTTCCTCTCAATTTTCGTTTACAGAAGTAATTATGGCTACTGCATCAGGTATGCATTTATTTTATACCTAGCTTGGAATTTTGTGTTCGATTCATTCGTAATTTTATAATTGTATGGAATTTCAGGGGCATTTAAATCTAGGGAGGATCATAGGAAACAGTTGGAATTGGAAGAAGCAAGAAAGGCTGGTCTTGCTCCGGCTGAGTTGGACGAAGATGGAAAAGAGATTAATCCTCATATTCCTCAGTATATGTCTTCAGCTCCTTGGTACCTTAATGCAGAAAGACCAGTACGTATCTCTTCTTTTATTTTGGGGTTTTATGGTTTTCATGCGCAAAATTTGACCTTTTTCAATTGTTTGGGTGTTCGCAGAGTTTGAAACATCAAAGGAACTGGAAATCAGACCCGAATTACACAAAATCGTGGTATGACAGAGGTGCGAAGATATATCAAGCTGACAAGTATAGGAAGGGTGCATGTGAAAAGTACGTCTGGTGTTTCCTTGCTTCTTTGAGTTTTTAAGTTTTTGTGTTTCTGTCTGTGGCTTATGCTTAATTTCTTTTGTCATTCATTGGCACTTAGTTGCATCTTGCTTGCATTGGAGTTCAAAAGAAATCCAACTATGAAGATTTTTTACTTTGGAAATTTAAATTTTGAACACTTATGCTTGCTGCCTTCCTTAAATGTCTTGGTTCAAGTGATTAGCCATTTTCTTATAAGTTCCATAAGAATTTCATTAGATGCCTTGGTTCAAGTGATTAGCCATTTTCATAAAGGTTATCCAAGGGATCCCGAAAGATGAATGTACATTTGTTTTTTGTGCAGCTGTGGAGCAATGTCCCATGACACTAGGTCATGTATGGAAAGGCCACGCAAACTGGGAGCAAAATGGACAGGGAAACACATTGCCCCTGATGAGAAGATAGAGCAGTTTGAGCTGGACTACGATGGTAAAAGGGATCGTTGGAATGGTTATGATGCTGCTTCTTATGCCCATGTCATTGAACGATATGAAGCAAGGGATGAAGCAAGAAGGAAATACCTCAAGGAGCAACAACTTAAAAAATTGGAAGAAAAAAATAACAAGGATGACAAAGAAGGAGGTGATAGTGACAATGAGGATTGTGAGGATGCTTTGAAGGTAGACGAAGCGAAGGTTGATGAAAGCAAGCAAATGGATTTTGCCAAAGTTGAGAAGCGCGTGCGGACCACTGGTGGTGGTAGCACAGGGACTGTTAGGTACGTTTTTCTTAATATCTTTTCTGGGTCATTGTGGTGGTTAGGTTGTTGGAATTTTTCCAATATTGTGGTTGAATTCTCTGCTCTATTGATGCATCTTTCATGACCAGGAACCTGCGTATTCGGGAGGATACAGCTAAATATCTTCTCAATCTTGATGTAAATTCAGCACACTATGATCCCAAAACACGGTCCATGCGTGAAGATCCTCTTCCTGATATGGACCCGAATGAAAAGTTCTATGCTGTAAGTGCTCCTAATCAAAAATAGGATTTTACTCTCTCTCTTTCTTTTGTTATATGCATGTTTATTAACTCATTGGTTGTTTTTCTGTTTAGGGCGATAACCAAAACAGAGTTAGTGGTCAAGCATTGGAGTTCAAGCAGCTTAATATTCATGCCTGGGAGGCTTTTGATAAGGGTCATGATGTTCATATGCAAGCAGCTCCATCCCAGGCAGAATTGCTCTACAAAAATTTTAAGATTAACAAGGAGAAATTGAAGGTGCAAACTAAGGATGATGTCATGGAGAAGTATGGCAATGCAGCTAGTGATGACACACTTCCAAGAGAACTCCTACTGGGTCAAAGTGAGAAAGAGGTTGAATATGATCGTGCTGGTAGGATTGTGAAGGGACAGGTAACTGTTTACTTAATAGCTGCCTAAAATTGATTGAAGTACTATTCAAGTTTTGGGTTTTCTGTTTTTCTTGGGGTGGTTGGGGGGGTAATCTCTGTTGATATATTTCAGTTTTTTTAATCATTATTTGTTAAATAGATGGCTAAGTAGCGCACCTTTGTCTCAAAAAAGAAAATAAAAATTCTTGAGTATGTTGTCTAAATATTGTTTGTGCCGGTGTTGGATTAGTTATATAACCAACCTAACTAGCTTGGGATTGAGGCATAGTAATAGTTTTATATTAAATTGGGTGTCATGGATGGTTAAAGTTACAGTTGTCTGTACTTTCTCATCCCTTGGAGCAATTCTATGGGGGGATAAGGTACTTCAAGATATTTGCATAGAACAGTGATTCTTTTTGAGGATCTATTTCAGTGAAGCAATAATGTCTGTATTTATTGATCAGGCTATATCATGATTCATGTCTAGTATAAAGCATCTCCATCTTTGAAGTTAGCCAATATATCCAAAATATAATTGCAATTTTAATACTTTTAACTCCTCTACTGTAATTTAAGATCTTTTGTTGATGCTATATCATATCCTTATAAAACAAAGGAACATGTGTTCATCTAAAAACAAATGTTTTACCTAAGGGAGTTGGAATTCAGACAGAAAGAAAAATACAAAATATTCTCCCCTTGCTCCTTCTAGGGCAGTGTAACTAATTGGGGAGTCAAAACTTCCCTTCTTTGAATGAGGTTTTTCGAATATTTCTAATTATATATATACATATTAATAATATCTAAAATTGTAATTAGAGTTTTTTTCTGTTGTTTTTGAACATATAAATTACAATATTTTCTTTAATGTCCAGTTTGAACCAAAAGTTAGATTGTTTGATCCTCATCGAACCCCGTCAATCTTTCTGGGATGGACGGAGTAGATTATACATGTATTTTTGGTGACAATAGTGGACTACTATCATTCAAAGGCTGGATCAAAATAGTATGTCATAAGAATATAAAATTAACCTCTTTCAAAATGTTGTTGTCCTAAATAGACATCTATCCAGTGCTGCTGCCCCTGATGTATATGGTAAATCAAATTTTTCAAGATGCTTTTCAGTTGTCTGTAAAAATCACAACAAAATGACGCCTCAATTTTGAACTAGTTGGGGTTGGCTGAATGGATTCTCTATGCCACGCTGCTCTACTGGACATAGTTTACTCATTCACTGACCATCATCACCACTTCCGAAGGTGTGTATGTTGGTCTCTTCTCTACGAAGAGTTCCCTTAAAACAGAAAGTAACACTCAAATTGAAAGGAAAGACTAGAAATGAAGTGAATGAAAGAGGAATAGCATAAAGATTTATACATATACTGGAAAAGAAAGATTCTAAAACTAGATTGTTGATCAATTTAGCTTGTATGGTCTATAACTAAGCTCCACCACTGACTAGAATGGGGAAGAACCGAGAGCAAGAGAGAGAGACAGGTTTTCAAGCAAGATTCAAAAAAACATGTAGGCTGAAGTGGTATTTTTGACTTCTAACATAATGGTAAAATTAAGTCTGTTAGGGGTCGTTTGGTTTGAAGACAAGTTATGTTGGGATTAATTATGTTGAGATAAGTTATGATGAGATTAATTATGTTGAGATTATTTTTTATTGGTTGTTTGGTTTGTCAAATATGCATGGCATAATTTCTAAGAATAAGTTGTTTTGTTACAAAAATACCCTCTAAGAATAAGTTTGTTTATAAAAGAGAGTTTAAGGGGTACTTCTGTTATTTTACATTTTTACCCGGGATAAGTTATCCCGTGATTAGTGTACCACCCACAAGTAGGGATAACTTATCCCAGTCATAATTATTTATCCTGGGATAAGTTTTCCCACACTTTGTAACCAAACAAAGAATTTAGGGGTACTAAAAACTTATCCCGAGATTATTTTTTCTTTATCCATCACACCAAACGACCCCTTAAGGTCTCGATTTTCCTTTTACATAAGGATAAACAACTAACTTGGATTTATTGAAGGCAATATTTTTTGATGTGCCATTTATTGTCTGAGAGAGATGATTTTGTTGTTCCTACTTATGGAAGGGGGGTTTTGAGCTCTTAGCTTGTTCAGTCTATTCGTCAAGTTCTATGCTTTCTTTTGTGCATAAATGAGGAAGAATTATTTGTATTCGAATAGATGGAAGGGAAATGTGCAGTAAAATATTTCCGTCATACTTGTTTGTTTCTATTGCCTAATTCAGTATCTTGCTATCTGCAGGAGATGTCACTTCCTAGAAGCAAATACGAAGAGGATGTTTACATCAATAACCACACCACTGTTTGGGGTTCATGGTGGAAAGATCACCAATGGGGTTACAAGTGCTGCAAACAAACAATCAGAAATAGCTATTGTACCGGTGCTGCTGGAATTGAAGCAGCAGAAGCCTCTGCTGGTCTTATGAAAGCCAACATTGCTCGTAAGGAGGCTGCTGAAGGTATATTGAAACTGCTGACATGTCTTGAAATTATCATACACTGCTTGCATAACAATCTTACTGTCATAATTCATTGTAGTTTGCTTTAAGATCGTATCTATTTCTCCAAATTTACAGGAGACCTGCTAATTTTTAAGCTCACAACCTTCTGCTGAGTATTCAGGAAGTAATTGTTTTCCATACATGTTGTTGAAGTTATACTTCAACTCTTGCTTTAGTGGTTTTGTCAGTACCTGACTTTGTTTTACCGATCAAATAAGTATTTTCCATTGTTTGCACACCCTATAGAACTAGAATTGTCTTCTTTTTTTTTTTGAAAAAAATGAAGAGATTTTATAGGTGCATCAAGAAAATGCAATGAGTACAGAAGATAGTAAGTACAAAGGAAAATTTGCTAGCTCCATTACATGAGGTTCTATGCTAGAGATGAGGAGCGTAGAACTAGAATGTCTTGGAGTTGGTGATGGTAATGGTATTGGCTTTCTTGGATTTAGAAGAAAAATGATCCTTTTTGTATTTAGAAGAAAAATGATGGATCAGTTTATCGGTAAACATATTCATGATCAGGATAGTGCATAAGGACCTTTGGACCTTTTATAGCTTTCTGTTGAAGTGGTAAGCATAACCTCTAGGGTTTTAGTGATTACAAACATAACATCTACATTTCGAACCTACTCTACTTAGCTTTGAATTTTTTGTGGATAACTCCTTGGTTTCTGCTTGAATTAGCAGTCAGTTTAAACTTCATCTTATTTAATGTAAGAGTTGGCCAGCAAAGCTGCTGAGAGGATTGTTTCATTGAAGATCATATCAAAGCACATTTTTGGCAACTGTCTTCTTCAGTAATTGATAACATCTTTTTTCTTTTTCTCAATCTTTGATCCAGATACACATGTGCCCGTTGAGGAGAAGAGGCTAGCTACTTGGGGGACTGAAGTACCGGAAGATCTGATACTAGACCAGAAAAGGCTCACTGAAGCTATAAAGAAGGTACGCTTATAAACCCATGCATGGTGCTACCTCCGTTTTTGCACTTCATGCTAATATGAATTTTGTCAGTGTATTTCCTGCTTCAAGTAATTTATTTTTAGGAGGGTATAGTTGGTGAGGGTAGAGTTTTGGGTGCTGATGCTTGTAGATATTCCACCACCACCACCAAAAGAAAAAAGGAGAGAGATGCTTAGAGGAGGTGGGGAGAGATATTTCATAGGGGACTGCCAGAGGTTGGGGTTGGGAAGACTGATAACCTGACTGCATCCATCTTTTGACAGCTATGTGGATTCTCAGTTGTCTCTATAGCTTCTGTTTTTCTGATGGTTCTGATCAAATTTATTTTGCTGTTTGAACAGGAAGAGGAGAAGAGACGTGAAGAGAAAGATGAACGGAAGAGGAAATATAATGTTAAATATAATGATGAGGTACATCTATGTCTCCAGTTTGTCTTTCTGCTGGTGGTTGTCTTCTTCTTTGTCTTTCTTCTTCGTGGTCTTTCTAACGACATTTACCTGTACAGGTTACACCTGAAGAAATGGAGGCATATAGGATGAAGCGGGTTCACCAAGATGATCCAATGAAGGACTTTCTTCATTGAGTTTTAGATGTGGCCAAATTGTTCACCTCTAAGGGGAAACATCAGTTGGGACCATGTGGCACTCTTAAGTGAAATTGGGTATATGATAGTTCTTAGTTGAAAATTGTATTGCGATGAAGAGTCTCTGTTGGGGTTGCTTGAAGATCTTTTTCTTCTCTGATTTAGTACCTTTAAGTTGTATACAACTGCACTACATACTCTTGAGAACATATGTACAATAAGATACCTAAAAATTGGGAAGTATCTATGTTCATGTAATATGCTGTATTTCACCGGTTTGTGGTTGTAATACAGGCAAAGCCTGTTTGTTTGAAGTCTTTACGCTGGTTCTTGTATAAATATTTGCCTTCTTTCTGCGTTTGTGTGTGTCATTTCAACTTTGTGAATGTGATAAGACTACTATTGCATTGGCTCATTGAATCAAAATTCTGTTATTGCATTTAACGATCAAAATTCTTTTTTTGTTTGGTTATGTACATTGTGAAATGTGTGGATCAATGATAAATTCATCCTTCATGTTTAATGAAGGATGTATGTAATATTTTCCCTCTACTTGCGTTCAAGAGAGTATCATAGATCGAAAGGGGCTCCACCTCGCCAAATTTCCAACACAAAAACATTACATTAATCTCTTGCTTATTTGGTGATCACTAAAGGAAGCGATGTACCCCATTTAATTTATTTGTTTGTTCTTGATTACTGATGAGTTTACGGATGTCAGGGCAAGTTGAGCTGAATTTGAGCAGATTAATAGGTTATTGACTTGTTTAAAAGTTGCTTGGATCTGAAAATTGAAATGAATCGAGCTTAAAATGAGATCATGACTTATCAATTCCAATTTGAGTGCCTAAAAGTCTTTTCTTGAAAATATTTTGATAAAATTTCTCATTGATCATTTTGCGCTATAAATTAGCCCAATTTTCAATAGACTGAACCGGACAAATATAAAAGAACAAGCCAAGAAACATTTAAGTTAACTGAGTTATATTTTTATGAGTTAATTTTATCATCCCCAACCATGTATAAAAGTAAACTAGATTAATTTATAGTGGACAAATTTTATTCAATGCTGACAAAAACTACAAAAGAGAAAAAAACCCCATACTACAAACGCTGGATCAACATATTCTCTTGACGCAGCATGTCTGCACGAAATTTAGCTATGAACTCCTCTGCTCTTTCATTAATACAATGCAATTGTGGAGATGCCAATGTCAATGATTCCCACATCTCATCATTTGTGACACTACTACTACTACTGCTACTTTCCCCTTCATGGATTATCTCATCGTGTTGTGTTTCCGTTATGCAAACGTGTTTATGCTCCTTCTTCTTTGTCATGATCATACTAGTTTGGCCAAAGTTGTTCTTCACCACAGAATCAGATATATTCTCAATGAAAAGTTGATCTATATATACCGGTGCTGATTTCTTTTGAAATTTAAGAGTAGGTCTGAATTTCGACTTGTATTTGAACTTATTGTTTGAACGTTTAGTTTTGAATTGAACTCGAAAGACAGGTGACGGGGCTAGTTTCTTGATGCATAAAGGATTTGGATTCTTGGATTTCTTAATGACTTTGGATCTATTGAGTACTTTGTGGAAATTGATTTGTAACTTGGTGGAAAAAAACTTCCACATTTTTCGAGTTGGAAGGAGTACTCTCCGCAAGTTTAAGCAATTCATGGTGATTGAATTTGAAGCAATACAAATTCAGTTATGAAGAAGGGGAGAAATATAACAAAGGCTGAGATACTAAGATATATAAATAGTACTAGTAGTAGACTAGTAGTTATAGTCAGTTGGTGCAATAATATATATTCTCTGGCTTAAATTTTACGCTTATAGTTTGGTGCAAAAAGAGATAAAGAGGACAAAAATTAGGTAGTTTGAAGAATGCGTTTCTTTTCCGCAGACTTATGTCCATTTTGGTTTATGTATTTCTTTAAAACTGTCTTGCTTCGTATCTTAATCTGATGCTCCAGGCTGTAAAGCCATCTTGTTGGATAACTTTTTATTCTTTTCTTTGTAGGTAAGATTAGAGTCGAATCTAAAATTTTAAATCATCAATACAAAATATTCACTGCACTTAGATGTATTTTTATGGAAACGAGTGGCTTCGTAAATTGGTCTAGTAGACAGTGGTGGAGGCATAGATTTCACTTATGTATTCAACCATCTATATATACACATACACACGATTTTTTACTTATGTAGACAATAATAATATTTTGGCGGACCCCTTTCACTGTCAATAATTCACATCCTAAAAGCTAACTCAGAGGCAAAAGAATTGACCAAGTTTTATAAGGAGATCACTCATCTCATTAATCACCAATACTGAACTTTTTTAATTCGTTAACATATATCACTTTGGAATTGCTATTGTTAAGTCTCAATTGCCCCAAAAGTAGGGAGGTTTAATTTGGACTTGTGACTAAGTGCTGAGAGGAGAGGAATTAGACTGATTCTAACCGTGTGTGGATATAGGGAATTCGTATCTACATTTCATTTTTCCAACTTTTCCAAGATTGATCCGTTTCTACACCTTCTGACTGTTTACTTTTTATTCATATTATCAGTTGGCTCGGTACCATGCCTGGTATATGATATCTCTTGATTGGCTCGGATACCAACATTTGATACATATATCCGTTGGCTTGGCTTGTATACCACACCTAATACGGAATATCTATTGGTTGACTCAGGTACCACGCCTGATACAGGTTCTATATTGATTTGCTCGCGTGCCTGGTATATGTGTGATTGTTCTCTGTATGTTGGTTCCGTGAGTGGACCTCTCTTCCCTGCACCATCTATTTTCTATCTTTTTATGCTTTTGCCTTTGTCCTGTAGCAACTAGCTAGATTCTTGGCTGCTAAGAGATCAAGTTGAATCAATGTCATCAGGCATAAGTTACTTAAAGAATCTACTAGTAGGACATTATTTTATTTTTTAAAATTCTGCATTTAAAAGTGATGTCGTGACCACTGACCACAAGTCAATTAAGCCCTCTGTCTGAAAATAGTTGTCTACTAGTAACTTGACACATCCCTTAAGAAACAATAAATAATAGGGGAAATATTATTATATTATCCTTTGACTTTATAAATTTAATCCTTTGAAAAATGTGGTAGATGATAAATAATATTTAATAGCGACTTAGAAGGTAAAATAGACACAAAAGGTTAATTATCTCTTGATTTTCTAAATTGTACAAGTATGACAACTATTTTTAGTATAATGGACAACTATTGTTAGACGGACGGAATACATTCTAGTAGTATTATTTTCACTTCTAGTTTTAATATTTCCATTGTTATGTTGAAAAAAGTGACCAGGCTTTATAAGTTTGTTTGGACTTAATTTAAGCTATACCCATTGACATCAAGGATGCTTAGGTGTGATTTGCTAAATAAGGGAAAAAGAAGATGTCCCTCAAAGCCCCATTAATACAAAACAAATCGATTCCTATATTTTTCAATTCCCAAAAGCTCTTAGTCTATTTTTTTAAGAGCGAATTGATCAACTTGCATGTATTAAGCATACGATTGAAGTATACAAAATAAAGCTAGTATTCAGTCTTGGTTAGTTCCACCTCTAATAAAGTGTGTCAAGTTTAAGGAGACTCTTAACTATTAACACAAAGAAAAAAGTGAGAGAGAAAAGAGAAGGACTATTGGCCCCGATGAAGCTATTCCCGATGTATGTGGCATAATTCCGACTTTGACTGTTAAATTTCAAAAGTTTAATAGTGAATTCGAACATGAAATCTATAAGTTTTTTGAAATAGACTTAAAACATCAATGAACTCTTAAACTTGTTAGTAAATTTCGATTAGACACTTGAACTATGATTTGTTCCTATTAAGTACCTGAATACATATGGTAAATATTCTTATTACACTTTCGATTCAATTTTTTTTTTAAAAACTTCTAGGCATGTTTTCAAGAATGTAATAGATAGTTAAATTAACCCTATAAAATGTGTCATCTCCTTTAATTTTGCACGCCAACCTCGTTGGAATATACCTAATGTTTTACTACTTATTGAGGTTAATAAGACCAATCTCAATTGGAATATACCTAAGGTTTTACAATTTATTGAGATTGATCTATTTAATGTAGGTAACTTATCTACATAATCGACATTTGAGAATATACCGGAAAAAAAAAACATACATATCCAATTTGAACATGAAATATCTAATAGAAACACTCCTATTCAACAAAGCCTCTACTCAATAATTTGAGGCCCAAATTTGTAGGCTTATTTGTCGATCCATTGGAGCCCAACCCAAATATTACTGCTTCCCCAGTTTTTTGAATTCAATCAACCTGAGGTGCTAGTATCAGAAAACAAGGAATTAATCAAAACCAGAAGAGCTTAGACAAGTGGTATATGCAAAGACAGAAGGTGTAAGCAAAGCAGCTCAACACTTCAACACGTATAGTTTCAAGCAAATTAAACCAACAATCAAAATGCCATTAAATACGTGTTTAAATTAAAAATATATATAAAATGAAATTAATGAATATCAAAATTTATAGAAAATATCTTGTTCTTACCACATTTAGGGAGTAATTTTTCAAAATTGGTTGACTTAACTATGGTTATAATATTTGTTAATGTAGTATAATCTTGACCTTAAAATTTTAAATAAGACACATGTCTTTCATCTAGATATACACTTGACGAAATGTTATATATTTAATGTGGGAAACTTATCTACATCGACATTTGAGAATATACCCCAAAAAAAACATACATATTCAATTTGAACATGAAATATCTAATTGAAACACTCCTATTCAACAAAGCTCTACTAAACAATTTGAGGCCCAAATTTGTATGCTTATTTATCGATCCATTGGAGCCCAACCCAAATATTACTGCTTCCCCAGTATTTTGAGTTCAAACAACCTGAGGTGCTAGTATCAGAAAACAATGAATTGATCAAAAACAGAAGAGCTTAGACAAGTGGTATATGCAAAGACAGAAGGTGTAAGAAAAGCAGCTCAACACTTCAACACGTATAGTTTCATGCAAATTAAACCAACACATCTTTGATTCCTTTAAACAACCATTGCAAGGTGTCATTTATGTTCACCATGCAGAAAAAAACAGTTTCACCATGCAGAAGAAAACAGGTTAATGCCACACGGCCATCAAACTTGTTCCTCTCAAACACTATAAAAACAGAGGCCTCTGTTTCTCCAAATCTCATCTCATCTTTGTATTTTTAATCAATTAGTAATAAACAATAAAAATCCTTAGCCATGGCGGTCTCTACTAGGCTTTTGTTAGCTATACTCTTCTCTGCTTTTCTCTTATCTGCAGCAAATGCATATAGAGAATATCCGGTTCAGCAAGGTCAGCACGGTCAGAGAAGCATTCCTCTGACTCAAGCTCAACAATGCCGTTTACAGAGGCTTACTGGAAGCCAGCCCTCTCAGCGCATTGAGTCAGAGGGCGGCTACACTGAGCTGTGGGACGAGAATGAGGAGCAATTCCAGTGTGTTGGAGTTGCTCCTATGAGGAGTGTTATTCGCCAAAATTCTCTCTCTTTGCCTAATTTTCATCCCATGCCTCGCTTGGTTTATATTGAGCAAGGCAGGGGATTGATTAGCGTTATTAACCCTGGTTGTGCTGAGACTTTCCAGTCTCAGACCTTCCAGGCTGGCCGAATGACAGGTGAAGAGAGGGGCCAGAGCCGCGGAAATGACCAGCACCAGAAGGTCCACCGCATTCGCCAAGGTGATGTCGTGGCAATTCCAGCTGGCGCTGCTCATTGGTGCTATAACGACGGTGAGGAAGAGCTTGTAGCCGTCTCCATTAACGATCTCAACCATCGGTCCAACCAGCTTGATCAGAACTTCAGGGTAAATTCTTTTCCTCCCTCCTATTAAATATATATAGAATGTATACTTCTACTTGTCTTAAAACACGTCGAAAAAGTTGAAATTAAAGAGTTACCAGAAACGGAGGGAGTAGTATTAATTAATTACCACTTCTGTCTATGATTTTTTTGTGCATGCAATTTCATGAGTTTAACTTCGAATTCTTTCATAATTCGATGAATTTATTGGTCGACTGTACTATTTGTGTGGATTTTAGGCATTTTACTTGGCCGGTGGAGTACAAGAAATTAGTGGAAGGCAAATTGGTGTAGGAAAGCAAAGCACACAGAAGTTCCAGAACATTTTCCATGCTTTTAACACAGAATTGATGGCAGAGGCCTTCAACATTCCCGTAGAGATTGTGAGGAAGATGCAAGAAGAACAGAACGAACGTGGACTAATTATTAATGTCAGGGAAGGAATGAGCATGATTAGGGCCGATGAAGAAGAAGAGGAATTCGAAGGGCGATCACAACGAGGACAACAATGGTGGGCGGAAGTTACTGGAAATGGCTTGGAAGAAAATATTTGCACAATGAAAATCCGCACCAACATGGATACTCAAAGACGAGCTGACATCTACTCAAGGCAAGCTGGCAAAATTAAGCATGTTAATCGCCAAAAACTTCCCATCCTTAGAGACATGGACATGAGTGCCTCTAAAGGAACCCTATATCCGGTAATTCAGTCAATGTTATTTCCAAATTGATTAAAAACAAAAATAATTCTTCTAGTACTATGACTTAAATTGATTAGAATTGGCGGATTGCAGAATGCACTTATGAGTCCTCATTGGTCTGTGAACGGACACAGCATTATCTACGTGCAAAGAGGAGATGCACAAGTGCAGGTAGTAGATCACACCGGGCAACAAGTGATGAACGACAGGGTAAATCAAGGAGAAATGTTTGTAGTCCCTCAATACTATGCCTCAACAGTGAAAGCAGGGCAAAATGGATTTGAATTCGCGGTGTTTAGGACAAGTAGTCAACCAATGAACAGCCAACTTGCAGGTTACACATCAGTGATTAGAGCAATGCCTATTGAAGTCCTCACAAACGCGTACCAGATATCACCAAATGAAGCACAACGTTTGAAGATGAACAGAGGAGGAGAGAGTTTCCTGCTATCTCCCCAGAGAAAGTCATTCTAAAATGGCTTTTAATGTGTAATAATCCCACCTTGGCTATCGCCTAGTAGAACTGGTTTGTAGTCTTTGTTTTTAGGCAAAGATGAAGCAAGAGCGACTTGTATTTAGGAGCAAATAATGTAACAAATAAAGCTCCTGCCTTTTTTGTACCTAAATCTCATCCAAGATGTTCTTTCTTTCTGTGCAAAATTTCTGAGTAAACGGGATGGATACATTTAACATATAAACCAAATCATCAATTAGCAAGGATAATCAATCTCAACTCAATAGATTATAAACAAAACTTAAATAAAATAAGATTAAACTCAGAGAACAATGGATAAAGTTTAAAACTTCTATAAACCAAGAATTCTCTCGTAAGCTCAGAGTTTTATTCCATCACATTATACTCACACAATTTTTGTTGTTATTGTGTTTTTGTTCAAAGAGATTATACCTCTGTCCTGATTTTCACAAAAGTGACACCACTCCTCAATCATGTAGTAGCTCTTTGAAAATCTATTATTTTCTAAAACAATTCATTATCTTTTTGTATGATCCGACTTTATACCTCTCGCCTATCGAAACATCAATCCAATCTTAAAAGTTGTATGATAATGAATTAAGAGTTCATAATATAATTCAGACCCAATCCAATCTTAATAGTTGTATGATAATGAATTAAGAGTTCAAAATATAATTCAAACTCAGGTGCCGCGAGGCGCCCCCCCCTGCCCCCCGCCCCTCCTCGCCACTCCCTGCCCACCGCCTCCCTCCCCGCCCTGCACCTTGAGGCCGCCCGCCGCAAGGCACCACCCTGCCCCTCCTCTCCACTCTTCGCCCACTGCCTCCCTCCCCGTCCCTCCTCCCCCCTCCCAGCCCGCCGCAAGGCACCAACCACCAACCCCCCTGTGCCTTGAGGCCGCCCGCCGCAAGGCACCACCCCCAACCCCCCCGTGCCTTGAGGTCGCCCGCAGCAAGGCACCACCCCCCAACCCCCTTGCGCCTTGAGGCCGCCCGCCGCCCCCTAATCCCCCGTGCCTTGAGGCCGCCCGCCCATATGCACCACCCCCAACCCTCGTGTGCCTTGAGGCCGCCTGCCCAGAGGCACCTCCCCCCAGATCCCCACGCCTTGAGGAATCCCGCCCAGAGGAACCACCCCCCCACCCCCGTGCCTCAAGGCTGCCCGCCCCGAGGCACCACCACCCACCACCTTCCGCGCCTTGAGGCCGGCCTGCCATTCCTCAACCACCCCGTGCCTTGAAGCTGCCCACTGTGAGGCACCCCTCGCCCCCAGTACCTCGAAGTCGCCCTCCCTGAGTTACCACCCCCCGTACCTCGAGATCGCCCACCCCGTTTCACCTCCCACTCGTGCCTCGAGGCCGCCCACCTCGAGTCAACCCCCTCCCCCTCCAAGGCACCACCCCCCGAGCCTCAAATCCGCCCGCTTCGAGGCACCAACCCCTATGCCTCGACACCGCAATCCTCGAGGAACCACCCCTTGTGCCTCGAGGCCACCCGCCCCAAGGCACCACCTCCTTCCTCGAGGCCCCCATCCCCGAGGCACTAACCCTCACCACCTCCTTCCTCGAGGCCTCCCGCCTTTACGTACCACCACCCCCCACAACCCTTTGCCTTGAGGCCGCTCTCCCCGAGGCTCCACAACCCCCCACCCCTGCGCCTCGAGGCCATCCACACCAAGGCACCACCATCCTCTACACCCCCGTGCCTCGAGGCCACCTGCCCTGAGGCACTACCCCCCATCCCCTATTCCTCGAGGCTACCCACCACGAGGCACTGCCCCCCCACCCCCCGGGCGCG